>CM035159.1:17628389-17725889 GCA_020205615.1 Panax quinquefolius
CTTGTGGTGCTGCTCTAACCACGCTGTGGAGTTGAACCACAGTTCTTCCTTACTGGTGAAATTCCTCGAAGTTCACTATGAATCTTTGGGTACCTATTATGAAATTTATGGGCAATATCTAATAGTAAGATGCCAATAAGAGAGGCCTTTCTCGAGGGTTGTGAGGACCCCCATATTCGACCACAGAAATTGCTGGATGCTTATATAGCTCAAAAGAAAGCATTTTCTCGAGACAGAGATATGACCTCCCTACAGATCGTTTGACAGTACGAGTCAAAGTTGTTCGTGCTGTTCAAAAATAGAGCGAAATGCGGAAAAAGGAAGGAAAATCCATGGACCGGATTCCCATCATCTCCACCCGTAGGAACTACGAGATTACCCCAAGGACGCCTTCGGCATCCAGGGGTCACGGACCAGATATGAATCTATCTGATTCAGAAGGGAAGAACTCGCATCAGTATCTCAATTTCAATTCAAACATGGGTTTGATTCACACTCCATGTTCTGAGAAATATTTACCATCCGACTAGAAAACTCTTTCGCCTTAGAACAAGCAGTGGGTGCATGTGAGTCTCATCTCTATCAGAAAGAAGGACTACAAGCACGGGTTAAGCAATATCAAGAGGAGTCCCCTTCTCTTAGCCCACTTCAATCTAAGCTGGCCTTTCTACTCAAATGGACAGCGCTTTTTCCACTCTACTGGTGATGGAGCTTTTTCAATTCATGCTTCCGCCAAATATTTGATGTATTCGTGCATATTACTCGATTGATTAAGAGTTTGAGATCGCTTCTCTTTACAAATAGCAACCGCTTATGATATTAGAAACCAATATAATTTGATTAAATATAATAACATTTCAAAACTTGTTTAAGTAACATACAAACATCCAAAGAATGAATATACAAGTACAAGCTTATACTATAACTACAAAACTAATCTAAAGCAGGTACGTCAAGTATCATCGCCTCCTTGATCACCTTGTAATTAACAACATAATAAAACAAGTTATAAATATATACTAACCATGTTAATATTGGTATATTATGACAATATATACAACAAATTGATTTTATACCTCATCGTCATCCCAGTATTTGTGATCTTTATTGCCGCCGCTTCGCTTGACTAACTCCTCAAAGACTCGTCGAGCCCCCAGATGCCCACCCAGTATCTTCAGAAGATCGCGATCTCGACATATAGCTCTCACATAGTCAACCGGAGTATGAACAGCTGGATGGCTCGATGACTGTGTAGACTGGGTAGAAGAGCAGCCTGAGCCACTGAAGGATGGGCGTCGTCGTTGTCCTTAACCTTTAATGTAGTTCTTCTTCACAACAGACGGCCTCTCCCACAACTCTTGATTAATAGGCGGACGTGGAGTGCCTTCATGATAGCGCTCATTCAATAAACGCTTTTAAGTGTCTTGTCATCATGTTAACAATTAAATAGTTAAAAATAAATTAATTCTGTAAGCATTGATAAACAAGATCAAGTTGTTAAAATTTATTACCGATATCTGGATAGCCTCAGGTAGACCATCACGGGTGGCCACGTACACATCCAGCCAATGGATAGGCTGATCTTGAGACTGAGACTCTAATACAAAAAATAGCATAATATTAAAACTTGTGATATATTTTCTACAATTCATGATTGTAAACATATTAAAACTTGTAAATCGCACTCGACAAGAATATCTCAGAAATCGTGAAATACTACCGCCCTTGTATGTCCCTTTACCCTTTTCGCCATCGGGTACACCCGAGGATCTGTTGTTGGCGGCAGTCTTTTGTCTTTTCACCCAGCTCTCAGCTCTCCATTGGGCACACATCTCAACCCATATGGCCTGGGTGCACCACCAGGGACTATGCTCGTGTATGTAATCTTCTCCCGGCTTGGATGGTCGATCTCGACATTGTGAAGGGCTTTTTGTCTTTCTTTATTCAAATTGTCTTTGATGCGAACCGCGCACTTCTGCCAGAATAGGGTCTATATCACTGAAGCCTGCGCGTCCTCCCATCTATACCGTTTCTGCAAATAAAACAACAATAATAACATTACTAAATAATTATCCTTTGAATATTATTTAGTATTATATTAATATTATTTGTCATAATTAAAAAAAACATACCTGAAATTCTACCCAAACAGCATCCTTGTGGGCGATAAGTGTGTTCGCCCACGTAATCACAGGTGTAGGCCAATTCTTGAAACACAGCTGTGATATGCACTTGACGATCTTATTATCTGAAAAATCACTATAATATACAACATCAATTAGCATATATTAAAGCAATTTACATCTAAGTTATAATACTTATGAACATTTTTCAAACTTATACTTATAATACTTTAAAAAAATTCACTAGAGTCTCCCCTACAATATAGACTAGCCACATGCACGACGGCATGCATATATGGACATTTCTAGGCACCCAAGACACAAACCAAGAGAAATATACAAATTTTATTTTACAAACCAAGAGAAATATATTTTGAGCATATATACTTGTAATCATATGACTTGAATATACTTGTAAGCATATGATTAACATTTAAGCATACTTGATGTTAACGAATGAATGCAAATTAAAGCAGTGTGAGAAACTTTAAATGTTATTAAACTTAGTATGATAAACTAAGTAAATGCTACTTAGTTTAATAGTTATATTATATCATGTTATTTTATTTTAATTTGTTTTAAATTTGTTTTTATTGTTTATCGTAAGTGAATACGTAAGGTATTTCATTCATGCTAGCTTTATATCAGAGTTTGCTAACTCATTTATACAACTTTTGAGTATCTTTGAGATTCATTCATATCAACTAGTGTGCTAAGGCGCCTAACATGTTTAAGATTATACCCCTCACGGTCCCTTTATATAATCTTTTATGTTTTGGGATAGTCACAACTTGGTTGAGCAATTTATAGCTTTTATAACATTTTGTAACTTCTGTTGCACTAACAGTTCCCTAGTACTTTCTATTTTGGCTTAATAGCCCCCTAACAACCAAGCTTAGCTTGGCCCCGTGAGGCTTGGCTAAGCTTAGCGTGGCCTCGTGTGGCCTCGCGGCCCCAAGCCCAGCCCATCAGCTCCAACATCCCCTTAATAGGCTCTAGTGGATCACCAATAGGCTCGTTAATAGTATAAATGTTCATAACTACCCGACCAATAAAAAAATTTCGCCAGAGTCTCCCCTGTAATATGGACTACCCACATGCACGACGGCATGTATATAAGGTCATTTCTAGGCATCCAAGACACAAACCAAGAGTCCACATAGACGATCTTGCATAAGTACAGTTCATACAAGGTACTGTTGGCATGATTAAGTACTAAATTATACTAACAGTCCCCAAGCAAACAAACCAAATATTTGGTACTAAATTATACTACTACTAGACTTGACTAGACTAAATATTTGGTACTTTTAACAGATAGATGGTGTCAAGGTAATTATACTACCCTAGTTATATAATTAGTTTCCACCTTATGAATGATAGATGGTGTCAAGGTAATTTTGTCCAACCCGATCGACATGTAAAAAATAATTAATTACAGCATCTACTTAATATACTTTAAAATTATTTCATGAAATTTCATTATGTTACTTGAATTCAAGCGTAACATTAGTGTAATAGTACTGTAAGTGGGCACTGGGCACTTTAAAAGAAAGATAAGATACTACACAATGATAACCCTTTTCTTTCTCAAGACAATTAGACATGCTGAGATAGTTCACTTCTTCAATTATATTTATAGATGCCCAAATCCTACAGCTTTCACAATAAGTTCCCCACCTCACTAGGGCCCCCAAATATCTAACAGAGGGCCTTGTTAAACAAACAAATTTAATTTAGTACTAAATTATACTAACAGTCCCCAGTTCATATCTAAGTCAAACAAACCAAAAGTTCAAGCACCAATAATAACAAAAATGAAAAAAAAAGTTAGGGTTTGTCTAAACCACATTCAATTAACAAATTAACAACAGATTCAAAGTTTCTAGTGGATTTCAAGTTAATTACCTTTGTAGAGGCGGTGGCAGATGGGTGGCTGGTGGGTGGCAGGTGGACGGTAGGTGGGTGGCGGCAGGTGGCGCGAACTTCTTCTCCTTCTTCTCTTCTCCCCCCTTTCTTCCTCTTCTCTCTATTTCGGATCTCCCTCTTTTTTCCTTCTCGCTCGTATCGAATTTAACCGGTTCGATTTCATTTAGTTTGATTAGCGATCATAGCAACGACGACTGCACGCGTCATTGAATTTTAATGACATGGACTTATCAGCGACCGCATGCGATCGCTGATGTTAAGTGGTCGTACAAAACCTTGGCGCCAACATTTCGTGCCAAATTTTATGAGGCAAATTTGTAATAGCGACCTCGCAACGACTTAGCGACTAATTTAAGTCCCGGTCGCAGATGGTGGTCGCTATTACTAATATCAGCGACCGCATGTCCGGTCGCTGATAGTCTTGGTCGCTGTTAGGCCTTTTTCTTGTAGTGAGTTATGCACGACATTCCGGGGATTTCACCACATCGGAGGACCATTGGCGTTCAGCAGAGTAGATGTACTTCTTCTATGCATATTGTCATACGTCTACATGTCGCGGTACATGGATGAGCTAGATATCAGTGTCATCATGGCAGTGAGAGCTCTCAGGGAGGGTCATTCCATTATTCCAATGATTATTGCAGAAACCTTGAGGTCAGCTACATACTGCTGCACTTATCCGATAGGAGTGTTTACAGGTAGCTCGGTCATGATGTACGTGTGGTTTATATCACACTTGAGACCGATTGGCACATTTAGACGACAGGGGTTTTGTTTCACCCAGGAGATAGCCATGTCATACTCCTTTCAGTCTGCAGAGTGCACAGATGCTACATCATGGTTGGGTTTCCTGGCAGGGATTAGGGATCTGTTTGCCATATTGCCGTGTTCAGGGCTTAACTCTGTTAGGTTTGTAATATTCATGAACGCAATCAAATTGCAAAAATAAGCGGAAACGTGGAAAATCAGAGTTTAAAAATTTTACAAACCATATACCCGGATCACCCTTTATGCACAATTATTAATTAAACGAAAAAAGATGAATAAAAAACATACCCTTGAAGATCCGAGCTTCCTCAGGTACAAGTTCACCTCCAATCCTTTTCGCGTTCAACTTGAATTCACCGGGTTTGGTTCCTTCCTTTGATCAACGTTAGCCACCCAAATGTTTGGCCTCTAGAGGTGATCCACCAAGGAATAATAAAGATTCAAGAAAATGGGTGGTTGGCTAAACCCTAGTTTTTCTATCTCTATAGAAAAGGCGTACTCTCCCAACTATTGGAATTATTACATGTTGTAAAAGTCAACAACCACATCACCCATAATAAGACTCCTCTTATTTATAGATGTGGGCAACCCACCTTAACAATTAAGGAATTGGGATTTATTTAATTAATTAAATTCTTTTAATTAATTAAGCTCCCTAATCTTATTAGGGATAATTAATTAAACTCCTTTAACTAATTTTCCTTCCTAATCCAATTAGGAATAAATGAGAGTACTTATATTAAATTAATTCCTAAACTCTTTTAGAAATTAAAATAATAATAATTGTAATAATATTAATAAGACTCCTCTTATTAATTTATATTTAATATTTCTAAAATATTAAATAATAAATATTAAGCTATTTAATTTATTCTATCACCATAGATTAAATTAAATATACTTAACATATTATTACGATTATGCCATTAACTTCTTAAATAATTATTCTTCCTTTTATGGTGTGACCCTTTAGGTTCTCCATATTAAACCTATTTGTGAATAAATCAATTAGAACAATTCTAATCTTCTTTAAATAAATAAATTAAATAATTAATTTATTTAAATAAATAATATTTATTCTACAATAGGGATAAGCCTCCCCCTAGAGATCAACGACTTTCCGGATAATATAGATTTCAACATTAATCATTAAAGAACCTTTGAGTAAATAGTTATCGTGATAATTCAATCCTTCCACCATACAATGTCCCAATTAAATATAAGACATGGAATTACTTTGTCAAGTCTTATTTTATTTAATTATATGTATTTCGATCCTTAAATGCACAACTCCAAATAATGCAAATTAGAAACTCCTTTCTAATTTCATTCGCTATAACCAAGGACTCTACTGGGTTGTCATTTATCAAATCACATAGGACATTTCTCTTCTTTTAATAGAAGTGGTAGATTCTTTATTGATCATACATTATCTCCATGTACAAATTATTATACCCAAGCATACCCTTTGATATACCCTAAGGGTCTTAAGGAATAAGTCAAAGTATAACTCATCATACACAAGATACTATGATGATCTCAAGTCCAAGGATCACTTGTACTATTATCACTACAGAATTCCTATCGACAGTAAGTAAAACTCCATTAGGTATTCCTTAGCGAGCCACGCTCAATGAACTTATTCTCTAATAAGCACCTACATACTTGCTTTAGTGTCTCCACACGTATGATCATGAGATCAATCATCCTCATCCAATGAGCAAGCAACGATGTACCAATCTATCCGATTCACTAATCCCCAATTTAGTAATCCAATGATTGGGATCTATTTTAGTTTTAAGCTTTCTAAGAATTTAGATCTCATTAGAATGATCATCATCATTATTCTAAAAGCATTGCTTAAAACTATGGGTTTATCACATATTATAAAACAAAGATCATGTAGATAATTAAAAGCCTTTAATAAATTAATATTTTTATTAATAAATGAATAAGATTGTTACAAAGTATATGCTTTATCATCAAACATGATTGGCTTGTGTGCATACTACTTTCAAGCTCACTCTACAGCTTCATTACTCATGTTCCGGGCATGGATTACCTCCCTCTGGCTAGATTGAGGGGCATGATTATTTACCACCCACTGGCCGTGATGTGTCAGTTTGACCAGTTTCAGAACTTTCATACATATGAGGGGCAGTGGGTCAGCGCTTCACTTCATACTGTTTATCATCGGAGGACAGATCCAGGTTATATGCCTGTTGGGATTAGTGAGAGCTGGCTGAGTTTTTTGCCAGTCATCCAGGTTGTTCTGCAGAGTATTCCGCATGGATGGAGATAGAGATCGATCGGTCAAGGCAGTATCCATCCAGTCACGAGAGACCGATTCTAACGATGAGGAGCCTATAGAGGAGGTCATCATTCCCACCGATGATGACTTACCATCACGGGCTACCAAAGATTTGTGATGGATTCTCCCACCTCGAAAAGCCATCATTTTTCAAGATTCGGCAAGAAACATTTGGAGCAGAGCTTACGTCTGATGACCTATGATAGAGATCAGTCTAGGGTCGCGATGTTGACAGCTCTTGATGAGAGAGACGCCGCTCTGTTAGAGAGAGATGAGGCTAGATCAGCCAGGGATGCATTGATAGTGGAGCGGGATGTCGCCTTATCTGCTAGGGATATGACCATTGCAGACAACACTTCAGTGAGATCCCAGATGACGGTCAGTCTTGCCGACATGAGTGCCTACATTGATGAGCATTATGCCACCATGCAGCTTAGCCTCCGATCCGCTAGCTGTAGATACCCTTGGGCGGAGCTTGCGATTATTCCTCTGTCGTCGAAGAGGGATGCTATATTAGATCCGATAGTCCGCATACACACACGGATCTATAGATAGCTTTGTATTTTCCCGCCGCATGCACTAGCTTAGCCATTTTGTCATGTATAAAGATGATGTATATATCAAATAGTATTATATATGGCAGGGAAATATATTTTGATTCACTTCCCTTTTAGTTATGCCTTGATACTTGCTTGATATTTGCCTGTTTCTCCAGGGCCTTGTGATCTTGATGCATTCTGAACTTATCCTTGATAAACGGACATTGAGACGTCGCAAGATCTCTCAGAATGGATCGTTGATTTCTGTAAATCCCCACCATCTTTGGTGTCTTGGGACTGGTATCTGTATGAAAAAGTGGAGAGGAGGGTGGTTTCTTCCTCTCTGAGATTAACCGCACCACAGATGGTTACCAGTACTTCTATTTGTGAGAAGCCTAGTTAATTCCATCTCTTATGGGTTGGTATTGCTCTTTGAGGCACGATCGCAGCTTAGATGGTCATCGAATCTTCTATTTATGAGAAGAGGTTAGGTAATTCCATCCCTTTGATCTGAAACCGATGAAATGGGGCAAACTGAAGGTAGATCCCAATACCGTGTGACAAATATATTGTTCTGGTAGGGGTTAGACTATACCATGAATGTCTGCCTACGTACTCCTATTGAAGAGGAGATCAAGTCTGCGTAGAAAGAACCTAGTGTAGGAGGTTCAACGCTGAATGCTGAAAGGCAGATAGGTGTAGAAGTGTTTTTGTTGTTTTTGTGAAAAAAAGGCATAAATGTTTTTGTTGTTTTTTCTTTATTGCGACCGGGACATATAGAAGATGGTTGCCTACGTACCCCCAGGAGTGTGGGAGATCAGGTCAACGTAGTTCGCCCCTCAGGATGAATCGCAGCTGAAGAGAAACGTGAATCCCATGTGCAGGCTATACTGCGAGGAGAAAGTTTGATCCCATAATGGGGATAAACTGCAAGTGTGGAAAAAGTTTAATCCTGTTTTCAGGATAAACTGCAGATATTAAAGGTTTAATCCCGTCTTGAGGATAACCGAAATTGAAAAAGGTTCAATCCTATTTTTAGGATAACCGAAAAGTGTATGGAGGGTTTGAATTAAAGAAAAACCAGGCTGCTGGCTTGAAGTGTATGTTTCCCTGAGGGAAGAAGAGTATGAAAAAGGGTGAAAGGGTTCAAAATCGGAATGACTGGTGATTTGATGATCAAAATCAGGATGTTTGTTTGATGGTAACTTCAGACATAGTACCGTTTCACGATGTCCGAGTTGATGAGCTGTGGAAATTCATCGCCATCTATTTCTTGCAACCTGAGAGCACCTCCTGTCAATACCTCATTGACAACAAATGGGCCTTCCCAGTTAGGAGCGAATTTTCCCTTAGCATGATCTTGGTTGTCAATGATCTTTTTTAAAACCAAGTCATGTTGTTTTGAATCACTTGTAGTCGGACTTTTTTTCATTGTAGGATCGTGCGATCCTTTGCTGATATAACTGGCCATGGAAGATAGTCGAGGATCGCCTTTCGTCTATCAGAGACAATTGGTGATACCTGTCTTGTACCCATTGGTCTTCATCCAACTGAGGATCCATCAATACTCTAAGGGATTCCATTTCCACTTCTATGGGGAGCACTGCTTCCATCCCATAGACTAGTGAGTAGGGGGTTTCCTCAGTGGAAATACGAATGGAAGTTATGTAGGCTAATAAAGTCAGAGGCAAGAGGTCAGGCCATCCTTTGTGATTAGCGGACATTTTCTGCATGATATTTTTGATGTTTTTATTAGCCGCTTCAACAGCACCATTCATCTTTGGACGGTAGATGACTGAGTTGAGATGTTTCATGTGGAATTTTCTGCATAACTCCTCCATCATTTTGTTGTTGAGGTTCTTAGCATTGTCTGACACAATGACCTCTGGTTGTCCATATCGATAAACAACATTGTTTCTGATGAAAGCAATGATGACTTCTTTAGTAACCCTGGGAAAGGAAGTTGTTTCTACCCATTTGGTGAAGTAGTCGATCATGGTGAATATGAATCGATGTCCATTATTGGCTTTGGGCTCGATGGGTCCGATCACGTCCATTCCCCACATTGAAAAGGGCCATGGCGAACTCATATTATGGAGTTCCCTTGGAGGGGCGTGGATAGCATTCCCATGAATCTGGCATTGATAGCACCTCTTGACGTGATCATCACAGTCAGCTTTGAGTGTAAGCCAATAATGTCCCATTCTGAGAATTTTTTTGACAAGTAGGGGTCCGCTCATGTGAGGGCCGCATACTCCACCGTGGATCTCATCCATGAGTCTCTGAGCTTGGTCTTTGTCTAGACATCTGAGGAGACCTAATCCTACATCTCTTTTGTAGAGTGCATCTTCGCTCAGGTAGAATTTCATAGCAAGTCGATGAATCCGCCTCTTCTCAGTTATGCTCGCCTTAGCGGGTGTAGATCCATCTCGTAGATACTCCTTGATGTGCTAATACCAAGGGTTGTGGATGGGAGGTAGTTCATCCGATACTTCTCCAACGTAATTCCCATAGGCTGGGACTTTTTGCAGAGTAAACATGATGCTTGGCATGTTTTCCTTGTCCGGTATGTAAATGTTGCTAATGCATTTGCAAAATCGTTCCTATTACGAGGAATGTGTAGAAAGGAGATTTCTTCGAACTCCAAAGCCATCTGTAAAACTTGTCGATGGTAAGGCAGCAAATATAATTCTTTGGTTTGATAGATTCCTGTGGATTGTCTGATTACCAATTCAGAATCCCCAAAGACAGTTAACCGCCTGATGTCCATTGAATGGGCAAGTTTTAGCCCCATGATACAGCCTTCATACTCAGTTGTGTTGTTGGTGCTGACAAACTGCAATTTGACCGCGACAGGATACTGCTCCCCCATTGTAGATATTAGAACTGCTCTAGCTCTGGAGCCTTATGAATTAATAGCTCCATCAAAATACATTCTCCACGTACGGCATGTATCGTACTGATGTTGTATCTGAACTGTCATTACCTTTTCATCGGGAAAATAGGTTTCTAGGGGTTTGTAATCCCCTGCAGGTGCAGTGGCCAATTGATCCGCAATTCCTTGACCTTTGACAAACTTTTGCGTCACGTAGACGATGTCAAATTACTGTAGGATCAACTGCCATCTGGACAGTCGACAATTTAGTATGGGCTTGCTAAACACATACTTGAGAGGATCTATTCTGGATATGAGATGGGTTGTGTGACCATGGAGGTAATGCTGTAACCTCATGGAAGCCCATGCTAAAGCACAACAAGTCTTCTCAATCAGAGTGTACTTATGTTCACTGATGCTGAATCTTTTGCTGAGGTAATAGATAGCTCGTTCTTGGCCTCTATCGTCTTTTTGTCCCAGCATACAGTCCATAGCATTATCATTTATGGACAAGTACATGAACAGGGGAACATAATCCCTAGGAGGTACCAAAATAGGAGCGTTAATCAGTTGTTCTTTAATGGTAAGGAAGGCTTTCTGACACTCATCGTTCCATTTCATGGAGGAGTTCTTCCTTAACAACTTGAAAATTGGCTCACAGGTTACTGTGAGTTGAGAAATGAATCTGCTAATGAAGTTGATTCTTCCCAAAAATTCACGTATTTCCTTCTCTGTCTAAGGAATGGGAATTTCCTTGATGGCTTGGATTTTGGTAGGATCCAGTTCAATCCCTTTGTGGCTGACTAAGAAGCCTAGTAATTTGCCCGATTTAACACCAAAGGCGCACTTAGCGGGATTCAACTTCAAGTTGTACTTACGCAACCTGTTGAAAAGCTTTGTGAGATGGTCTAAGTGGTCATCTTCCCTCCGGAATTTGACAATGATGTCATCCACATAGATCTCTATCTCCTTGTGCATTAAATCGTGGAAAAGAGCCATCATAGCTCGCTGGTAGGTTGGCCCGACATTGATGTGGCCGAATGACAACCGCCTGTAGCAAAAGGTTCCCCAAGGCGTGATGAAAGCAGTTTTCTCACGATCTTCCTCAAAGAACCATAATTTGATGGTACCGCAAAAGCAAATAAAGAAAAGGAGTACATGCCGATCGAGCAAAAGATTGTCGATAAGGATGTGGATAAATGGCACGGGAAAGCTATCTTTAAGGCAAGCTTTGTTCAAATCCCGATAATCCACGCAGACTCGCACCTTTCCCCTTGGTTTAGGCACGGGAACAATGTTGGATATCCACTCCGGATATGTAGACACCATGATGATGGCAGCTTAAAATTGTTTCACAATTTCTTCTTTGACCTTTAAACTCCACTCAAGTTTCAATCGCCTGAGCTTTTGCCTAACTGGCTTGAATCCTTCTTTAATGGGAAGGCGATGAAGAACAATCTCAGTGGACAAACCCACCATGTCTTCATGAGACCATGCAAACACATCCTGGAATTGGGTTAACAGTGCAACCATGTCATTTCGTTGATTTGTGGTGAGGTCTGAACCAATCTGGATTATCTTAAGGTTGTCTAAGGTTCCAAGATTGAAAGGAGTGGTTTGATCGAGATTGGGTTTGGGTTTGTTTGCGACCCATTCCTTAATCTCTTGAGGTGTCTCAATGTCCTCTTAAATGTCCATCAAGTCTGAGTCCAACTTTGCATCAAAGTTACAACCCTTGTGGGAGGAAGGCACCTCATCAGCAAGCACAGGCACATCTAAATTTAGAGTTCTGAAACAAAAGATGCTTTCACTTAATATATGCAACAGTTCGATCATACAAAAGTGTTAGCATGTACTTGATAAAATAACTACTAATACTGTAAAGGAAAGCAAGCAATTAAAGTTATCTACAGGGCAGAGGGTTTTTTCTGCCCATTTTACCCTTGTCGACCAATGCATGGAGTGCTGCTCTAATTGTCGAGGGAAAAGTATTGATGGACTACAGTGATGGAAGAATCGTCAGTGTCTTCCTTCTCCCGAATGATAACCATAACATATGGGCAATCATCGTCTGGGGTGTATCTGTTAGTATGTTCATCATGAACAATGACGCGGATGCCTGCCATCATCAAGGTAAGGTCATGTTTACACTTCCGTTCCTTTTCTTCCACTTCGGGATCAGGAATTAGCACATATTTTGCTTTGAACAGCACTGGTTTCAGAAACAGCATAGCCACAACATGGGCTGGCACCTTTACTGGAGATTGCATTAACTCATGAGGTAAAGGTATAGAAAATTGCCATGTGGCGGAAGCTTGAGGAACCTGCTTATGCTTATGAGGATTCCTGTGAGTGGAATTGGCAGAATAGCCTAGTCCGGCTGTTCCAATTTGATTGGACATTTGAATAGGGTGCTTAATACCCTGCTTATCTTTACCAAGCCCTTGTCCAGGTTGATGACCCAATAACATCATTTCTTGAGTGGCCGACATAACCTCGGCAGAAATCTTGGGTACGGGAAGTGGCGCTCCAATAAAAGGGTATTGCGTATTACTCACTTCCAGAGTATGGAAACTGGCCGGTTCAACTTCTGAGTTGAAGCTGATAATTGGTAGAGTTCCTTGTACAGAAAATTCTGGCTCAGCGTTGATAGTGACTAGACTATTGTTGATAATGTATTTGAGTTGTTGATGTAGCGTGGAGGGAACAGCTCCAGCCATGTATATCCATGGTCTCCTCAACAGCAGGTTGTATCCTGAGTCTATCTTGAGGACGTGGAAGGATACATTGAATGTATTTGGACCAATCTAAATTGGCGATTCAATCTTTCTGGCGGCATTTCGTCGAGATCCATCAAAAGCTCTGATAACCGTATGGCTGCTTTGGATCCCCTTGAGATTGATATTCATCTTCACCAAGGTGGCATAAGGACAGATATTTAGAGATGAGCCTCCATCTATCAATACTCCATCTAGCATATACCCGGAAGACAAAACTGGAATGTGTAATGGCTTGCAATGACCAGTCCCTTCGGGAGGTATGTCATCATCAGTGAAGGATATCACATTGTTGTTGAAAATGTGATCAACCAAATGTTGAAATTTTTCCACATTCACTGATTTTGGCAAGCAGGCTTCTTCTAAAACCTTCAACAAGATCTTCCGATGATCCTCGGAAGAGAAAACCAAATCCAGTATCAAAATCTGGTGTGGAGCTTCTCGCAAGCTTAAAACCACTTTGGCTTCATTGTGGCCCATAGTACGGAGGAATTTTTCAATCTTCTCCATGGGAAGCTTCCCCTTTGCTTCGTAAGTAGGATTGATAACCCGTTGAGGAAGGTACAGTGGATTTTCCTTCGACACTGTAGCAGTAGTATGAGACGTAGATCCTTCAGCTTCTCCATAATTCCATGGAACGTTGTGTAAGCTGACAACAAGATATTGTTGTCTGCAAAATAAAGAAATTGGCTCTGGTGCAGCCACTTTCAAAGGTTTGTTAGCTCCTTTGAGTTGAATTGGTTGTATGGGAAATACTTTGACAGTCTCATCATCCACTTCAGATATAACTGCTACTGATCCCTTCCATTTGGTAGGACATGCATTCCCACCTTTGAGTTGCACAGTGTAATCATCTGCTATTTGCAGGACACCGCTATCAATAAGATTCTGAATGAGATGGCAGAGTGCCCAACATTCTTCTGTGATGTGACCGCGAGAATGTGAATGATATTGACACATTTCATCAGGATTGAACCGTCCTGATCGGGGATTGATTGGAGGGAGAATGAATGTAATTCTTCCTTCGTTGATCAACATTTGAAGTATCTCCTCCATAGATTGGCCCAAATATGTGAATTCCCTTTGATTGGCAAAATCCCGACGGGCTTTAATACTTGCTCGCTTTGCAACCTTATCCTCCATAGCTTCACTTTCTGAAGGTGTTGATGGAGCATTCATAACAAATGGAAGGAGATAGGCATGCTCCTACCTGATTAATTGGCACGTGACTTGATGATGGTGGGTCACCAGTTCTGCCAATTGCTCAATTTGTTTGCAAAGAGCTTTTATCTTTCGTTCCATGGTAAACTGGAACTTTGTATAATCCCATTTGTCAACACCATCTTTGAGGGGTTGGGATGATTCACCAGTAGAATTGGAACCATGTCCAGTGCTCCAACTGATCATGTTAACCTCTTCATCTTTGTGTTGAGGGAGAGGGTTGTCTTGCACATGAGGTTGATCTGGTTTGGTGATCACAATCTCACCATTGTCTATCAGATCTTGAATCTTATGCTTCAAGGCCCAACAATCTTGAGTATCATGTCCAGGTGCCCCGGCATGATAAGCACACTTCCGAGTAAAGATTAAAACCATTCCCATTAGGTCAATGGGTGGAAGAAGATGTGTAATTTTCTTCTGAGCAGTCAGAAGAGCAAGAATATTCTCGAGTGAGTCTCCTAAGGGTGTGAACGTTCGAGGTTGCTTTACTTCTCCACTTTTAGGCAATGGAGTGTTTGAATATTATGCTGGAAACGGGGAGTAGTTTCTCCTCTGCATAGGCATGCTCGGATTGCCTTTTTGTCCTTGTAGTATCAAGGAAACATCCTCCTCTTTCTTCTTATGGACCCTCCGTGGGTTTTTTCCATAAGATCCGGACTGGATGTGCTCAACAACAGCTTTAAGAGCGGCTAGGTCTTGAATTTTACCGGACTTCAATCCCATTTCAGCCATTTCTCCGTGCTTGATCATTTCAGAGGATGGTTTGCCAATACCAGCTAGAACTCTTTCATAGAAAGGAGCTTCCTGTATATCTATGAAAGTCATGACCATTTTTGATTCCGTCATGGAAGGAATAACTTGAGAAGCAAGGCACTTCCACCTTTGAGCGTACTCTCTAAATGACTCATTAGACTGTTTCTTGACTTTGGTAATTTGATACCGGTCAGGAGACATCTGAGATTGAAAACTGTATTGAGTGAGGAAGGCGTGAGCCAGCTCTTCCCAGCTATGGATCTTTGAATTGTCTAATCTGGTATACCATGAACGGGCTTCTCCAGTCAGACTTTTCTGAAATAGCTGCATTCGGAGCTTTTCATTTTTCGCATAAGATCCAAGTTCTCCAATGAACACTTTTAAATGTGTATAAGGATCCCCTAATCCGTCATATTTCTCAAAATCAGGGGTCTTGAATTTCTCTGGATAATGAACACCAGGGAATATGCAAAGGTCTGTATATGAAACACTGCCATGAGTTCCAATCCCTTTGAGAACACGAATGGTTTCCTCCATTTGAAGGACCTTCTTCCTGATATCACCGTTGTCTGGATCTCCTTTGAGATGGGTGTTTTCAGGGTCTTTGTTGGTTGTATCCAACTGAAGTTCTGGATTTGTTTTTTCTAGACTTTGAACTCCTCCTTGTGTAGAGGATTCTGTATGTGTAGGTATCTTCGTACCCTGAGTAGACTGGTGTAATTCTTTAAGTAGAACAGCCAAGTCTGTAATTTGTTTACTCAATCCGTCAAATTCTTCTCAGAAAATAGCATTAAACTGGTCAGAAGAAGACATGATTGGCTGTAGGCTCGCAGCCTTTTTTGATTTTAAGAGGGTAACAGGCCCAATTACTTCCCTACAAAAGACTTACGTAGTTTAGTCTTAGAGTAATGCAAATGTTATCATAACATGTCCGTTTAGGAATTTTTTCCTGCAAAACAGGTTGTTAATTGATAACATGTCATGCATGTACAGATATTCTTCATATTTTCCATTACAGATGGATGAACATGGAATAAATTACAAGTAAATGCTTTTACAAGTAATTGAAAGATGGAAACTATGAAGAGACTTTCCTCCGCGTTTGGTTTATCAGAGGCTGACCTATCTTAGGGTTACTCTCGCGGCTTTTCGGCATGAAGGTTCCCAGATCATCGCAATCTACTCGACGGGAAGTTAATCCGGTCTTTCAACTGGAGCAAATCTGAGTGGTGCCTTTCCTGAGCCCCGGGGAATCATCCTTCCCACAAGTTCAGTAATCAAACACCGACAGGATAGCCTCCTGGTGGAGGGACCACACAACATACATTCACATACAACGTGTCTCACCGTTTATGAAAAATGATGACATGTGCGAAGCACTAATATCACAGATAGATATTTAGCAGTGCAGTAATTAAGATGCATTCGTACACATTCATCATAAATGTAAATGCAACATTCACACACAAGTGTACAATAATTTTGAAAAGCTTGTAATAGCTGCTTAAGCCCTCTTCATCGAATCCCAAAGAGAGTCGCCACCGTCGACGACGCCGGATTTTTTTTCAGTGTCCTTTTCGTTACTTGTTTTTGGTGTTCTCATGTTAATGTGAGATTTGTTTGAAAAACAAGTGAAAAGGTCCGACGTGTATAATGTCGACGATTTGACTTTAAGAGTCGCCAACAGTATTTAATTGGTTGCACTAACGCAATCAAAAAGGTTTGCACATCGACCTAGTGATTTAACATCGCTAGATTTTGGTCTACAGAAATCGAGATTCATTTTGGGTCCGGGGCTTGATTATGCGGGGAAAGGTGTTAGGCACCCCTTCGACATCCGTGTTACCACTACCAGAATCGCCACTCTTCAAAGAAATTATTATATGAATGTGTGTGTGTGTGTGTGTGTGTGATCAATGTGCAATTTATTTGAAAGTAGTGCGAGGCCTCGTTCGCACCTATATACATAAGGTTTGAATTTTATAAAAAAATTCATTTTTAACCCAGATTTAGCAATGAAGTTTTGTAAAAGAGGTTTTTTAAACCTTGTGCTCAATAGGAATTGAGACCTTTTCATACTTCCATTTTATGATTAAATGTTCGGCTTGTTTGCTTTTATTTTTGAGATGCGAAGCATTCTCGAGAAAATAATATATAATAGTGTCGAACTCCTTATGGGCATGACAGTTATCCAAGGAAATTCAGACACTGTAAAATAATGTACAAGTCGCTTATGTACCGTAAAAATGTCCATCATGGGAACCAAAACTAAATTCAATGATCAACTCAGTGATCACATGATTCCTAGGCTCACATGATATCGCAATTTGTATGGAAAGCAAGAAGCGCTTATATATATAAAAAGTCAGAATATATATATATATATATATATATATATATATAGAGAGAGAGAGAGAGACTTGATCAACCACCACGAAGCAACTCCATGGGGGATCGGAAATGTAAATATATAAAAGCGGTAAATATATATATATGGACATGATCAACCACCACGAAGCAACTCCATGGGGGATCAAAAAAGTAAATAAAGCAATAAATGCGATCAACTGCCACGAAGTAAACTCCAGGCAGGACGAAATTTAAAGAAAGCTATAAAAGCGATCAACCGCCACGAAGTAAACTCCAGGCGGGATGAAATGTAAAGAAATCTGTAAAAGGCCACGAAGTAAACTCCAAGCTCGACAGAATGTAAATATATATATATACAAATATATATATATATATATATAAAAAGCAATAAATGCAATTTGATGTGAATCCAGCTCATCTGATATGTCCGAATAACAATTATATATAAGTATATATATATATATATATATATATATATATAAGTATATATATATATATATATATAAGCAGATATAAACGCCTCCGCATCAAGTCTAGCTCAATCGAGGCATAACTCAATAATGTTAGTCCATATATAAAATATATACATATATATAAGTATATATATACGAGATGTAAATTAAAACCACTTGATCAAGTCCGGCACGACTCTCAACGTGTACAACAAAGGTGTGCTATATATGAGAAGAAAGCTTTATATAATGTAAGAAGGCTTACATGGGTGCGCCAAAGTAGACTTCTATGACTTTAAATGGATAAACACTCAGCCCATGGGATAAAAGATAGCTATATGTGGGCTAACAAGTGTTTAAAAGTGAGGAAACACTCAAAAGATGTGTATCAGAGTAAAATGGATGTGGCTTCCTCGCTTTTTCCCTCTCTCTCTCTTTAAAATGGTCAATTCACCTTGATATATAGATCGATGGCCAGCAGTACATATTGGCGGGCACCTGATTAGCTTGTACTCAAGTACCGGGTCATGGTGGATCCGAGCCTCATGGGTCCCGTCGTCTCATAAGACGTGCACTCACGCACTGTAATGTCTGCTCGAACTTGCAGAACTTCAATCCGAGCATCCGAATGAGGTATATCTGACCTACTTTGAATCGCTTATGTCGAGAGTTACGCAATGACATGGATTAGAGGTTGTACGAAGTCAGGAAGAGGGGTCTATGCCCATGGTCTTCAAGCTTCAAATTCTATCCAAAGTACTGTCACACGTAATAGTCACTCGGGATTGTCAATCCTTGGTTCTTATGGGACATTGTTGGATGTATGTATGTATGAAGTGTTGAGACGACGTGTCATTGTCGAAGGAACAAGATGATGTTTAACTCCTTGCCGGGGTTATCGCCGGTTTGAGTTGAAAGTAGACATTGCTCAGGGTTACATCTGAGATTGGACCACTTGTTGGTATGCTGCGATATCATCTTGTTGAGACAGTAAGATGACGTGTTGACTCGGAAAGCAGACGTTGCTCAGGGTTATATCCGAAATTGGACTGCTGCTTGTTTGTATGTATTACTGTCATCTGTGGGTGTTCCTGTCTGCCCGTTTGTTAGCTCTGGGACTGAGGTATGTGTGCCTCGGCAGATTTCTCGTGTTGAAGCCGATTGCGTGTTTGAAAATAAGCATCCGGTTATCGCCGAATCGCAATGGCATCCTCGGGGCTATCACCAAGGATGGGGTTGCTTCTCCAAAAGTTGTCTCTCGGGATCGAATCGATCGTCGCGATGTTATCGCCGAGACAGAACTATCCTCTTCGGTGTTGTTGTCAGTCTTTTGATTTGCATATCTCGGGGTTATCTTCGAGATTGGAAATGACATTCCCGGTGTGAGTTCCGAGTTTGAGACGAAGTTCCCGGTTTGTGTTCCGGGTTGGAACTGAACTTCCCGTAGTATCCGGAATGGATGTGAGTTGTCTTTCAGGGTTATCTCCAAAAGACGAATCTACCCTCCTGCATTGTCAGTAATAGGAGTGCAGAAAATTTCGAGTGTCTACATATAGTCCTCGTTGTTTTATATAGTCTTCGTTGTTTTTAGTTTAAAGCATCATTCCTTTATTATAAACTAAAATTATTTTATGTCTCATTGTTCTATAATTTGATGGTGAATTTGACATATCTGGCAAAAAGAGCATTGTTTCTATGTTTGATATAATTATCATTGTCGACTATGTCACTAAGTTAATTGCTCGATGTGAGCTCTGTGTTAAATTCTATTGAAGGCTTAGACTTTTTTGTTGTTTCAATTGGTTTTGTAACCAAAACCGCACCAATTGAAACCGCACCGCACCCATCACAAGTAGTTTCGTGTGCGTTTTTGAATTTGTTAAATCGCACCTAAGCGGTTTCAATCGCACCAAATCGCACCATACTCACCCCTAATGAGTATCCCTTCTTCTAAAGTCAGTCAAACTCTATCATTTGATAGAAATTAAAAAAACTATGACTTTTCTAATACCAAAATACTTTTATAAACTTTGCAAAAGTCTCAATTCAATATCACATAACTTTTAAAGACATTACAAAAGTTATAATAAAATACAAGTAAATTTTTATAAACTCTTTAAATGTCTTAATTGAATACAACCAAACTTTTAAAGTCTTTAAAATTCTTTAAAAATCTTGAATACACCTTCCTAAATCTTAACAAAATGTATTCTGAACTGTTATATTTTATGAACTCAGATGCGGTCAAAACTCATAAACAATCACATGCAACTATTACTCCATGGAATCATAAAAACTTCAATAAAATAAACATGACCAATACTAATAAAATACACTAAGCATAAAAACTTCAATAAAATAAACATGACCAATACTAATAAAATACACTAAGAGAATCATCCCATTCTTTGTACCCCTATATTATTCAAAATTACAAAGCCTGGTGTATAATACTTTCCGAGAATCCAACATTTGCCAAGTTCCCAAAATTTATAGCAAGTGAGAGTATGCATGCCCATGCAATTACTCTTACATCCTATATGAACTTTCGGCTAGATCCTTATATAAACTTCCCATTCCAAAGGTCAAAAGCGCAATTACTAATTAAACATGCAGATCAAGAATCAAAATAGTTAGGACAATTAGTTTTGTATACTACATTGTATTAACCTTATGTGTCATTCCATACCGTGAAAGTTGGCCCTCCATGACAAAGAGCCATGCTATTAGTCCTCGGAGCAAGATTTGGAACTGCCGTTGGAATATTCCAGTTGTTACAAGCTGAGCTGTTTGATGATTGTTGTGAAAGATAATACAAATTCCTCGCAGTATAAGGATCGGTTACCCCATATGGATTCTCGTCATTATTTTCTCCGAATTCTTGATTTTGATTGCCTTCTGCAAGAGTAATTCCCATTGGAATCCCATAGTTAGAACTGTTGCTATACATGCCAGAATTTGACCCCGAACTATGTTCCATAGACGAAGAATCCAAGTTCATGAGATTATGCAACTGGAAAAAATTGTGGGTGTTGTAATTATTTCCGAGTTGAAGCTGATGAAGATCTTGATAGCTTTGTGCAGAAGCATCAGCATCCGGTAATTCTTGTTTGCAGAATAGCCTTTGATGAGCAGCGTAAGGGTAGTGCATTGTTAAGGGCTGAGCTTGTTGAAAGGCGATTGTGGGCCAGGTGTTTTGGTGTGAAGGGTAGGTGTGAATTCCGTCTGTAAGGTGTGATGTAAAGCTATTGTTCTCGGTTCTTAGAGTGTCTGCAGTCATTTCAGCTTGCTCAGCTTCTTTTAGGCGCTTGGCGGCACCACCAATTGGCAATGTGCTGCTCTCGAGTATGCTTTTTACGTCGTACCGGCTTATTTCAAAGTTTGTGACTGCATTTAGGCCGCGGAATTTGATGGCAGCTATGTCATAGGCTTCTGCTGCTTCCTCTTGTGTGCCTGGATATTTGGGAATAATTGAGATGGCAGAGAGAAAAGTTAGTCACTTCCTTTAAATTTTTTTATACAAGTTCAAATTATTTTCTCTTAAAAAACTTAATTCGGACAAAATGAATAATTTCTCAATGGCTATTTTCTTTGTCTTGTGAACTAAAAGAACTGAACTTAAACTGTGCATAACTTTGGGAAATGATATTAAATTCAGATAGAACAACTGAACATTAGGATTACAGTCCAATTCAGATTTGGATTCCTGACAATCAAAATTGGACTGTACTTGAACAGGTTGCATTTTATAGCTGAGTTTACAATAATTGTATATGTAATACTTGACTATCAAAGGTCATTCAATGCAATTCGTTTATATAGACCGCTTAAATGGATTGTCTATTTCGAACGGTTTGCAATCGGGAACTGTCAAATTCATGGACATTTAACACTACTAAACACAATGTAATGTCTCATTGAATAAATGGCGTGGCTGTAAGTAAGAAAAATATGCTTACTGAAGGTTCCCAAGTAAAGATCTTTGTTCCCAGCAACTCTTCCGATTCTTGCTTGCCACCTTCCATGTTGGTGGTGCCTATAACCAAATAAAATTTCAAAGCAAAATTAGTACAATTGTATTTCTTAAATATTTATTCAAATGAAATTGTTACCAAAATTGGTTTTAAGTGTTATTATATATGGTCAATATATAATTACAAATTAAAAATTTGTTTATCCGATCTTGAAACACTTTAATGCACTAGATCATATATATAATCATACATCATAACACTAAGCATGTTTTATGTACTTCAAATTACATGCATCCTTCTTCGCTCACTGACTTTATTAAGATGATTGACTGTATTTTTTGTATCATTCAGTTTCTTTACCAAGTAGTCCTAGTGTATAATTTTTATTAGGAATATAAAATATATGCAATTTCCACTTCAAAGTGGAAGAAACCCACAAATTATATAATTCCTCAACATGTTGAAACTGACTCTAAACCCTTTAAGCACACCATAAGTCAATAAAATCTCCTTAAAATTTCTAACCATCTTGCTCGTTAAAAGTAATTGTCTGTTCCCAATTCAACATTGCTTATAATTTTTTTCAGGACAGTGCAAGTGTAGTAATAGCTTATAAAGAAGCAATAGTACCTCGAGAACAATTAAATTAAATATGATTCAGACAATAAAATCTTCTAGACAATTTTTATCTAAGTAATCTCTTAAGTTATACATCTTGACCAGTATGCCATTATATGCATTGTCAAAGTCTGATCAATTTCAGTAGTCATTGTTATATGAGCGCAAGTTGTCCTATATAGTCTAAAATATATGCAAACTATATGAACAATTTCATGTCTTTGCAATTATACTAACACAAATTGTGTCATTTAATTTATAGTCTAAAATATACTAGTACCTTGTCACTCCTCGGTAAATGGATGCACCTCGAGAAAACCCACTACTCTTCCTGGATGAAGAAAATATATAGCATAACAAAATCATGTCAGTCTTGTTGATTCATATAAATTTGATAAGCACGCTTCAACAATGTGTTCAAGTGAAACCTTTAATTTACCTTCGTAAGGATGCAACATACTCCTGTCTGGTCATGTGTTTCATTTCCTCTACCTCTTTCTCATAGTTGCCAATCTATAATTTTTATTTTAAAAAGAGATAAATTAAGATTAAGAATAACAATCTATATTCTAAATTTTTTAGCGTATCGCAAATCTGTCGACTAAAAGAGAATGACTACATCCCGTTCAACAAAACAAGTCCTATTTGTAAAACTTACAAAATATAAGGTTTTATCTTTGTTCTATGTTTAACCTCAAAATATAATGGTTTTTCATTGTAATGTTAAATTATGTTGAGAAAAATTTATCATTTTATATTGATATCAATAAAAATAGGACTTTTTGTGAATTATTTTGTGACGAATGAGATTCTTTTGGTAAAATGGAGAGATTAAACTAGGAGTATAAATGGGTTCTAATTTTCATATCCTAATAATATTGCCTACAAACTTTTTGAAGAAACTATACCCATATATTTAATATAGATAAAACAGAACCTACTGGGAAATTTGTAGTGGTTGTGGTACCCCAATACTTTAGTGCTGCTAAATCATATGCCCTAGCAGCTTTATCTTCCTTGTCATAACCTCCTACATTTATATGTGAACACAACTAAAATTAGATAAATCAAGAGAAGAAATGGAAAGGGAATTAAAAATACGAACATGCATTAAAGAAAAGAAAAGAGTAAAGGGAAACAAAAAAGTTACCCAAATAAACTGCAAAGAGAAGGAAATAAGCCCCACACCAAATCATGAGAGAATCCAAAAAAGAAAACATAAGTTAATACAAGATTAACTAATAATTTTGAGTCAATTAAGATTGAATGCAATATGTCAACATATATATATATATAGTAATTAAACAATACCTTGTCTCCCTTTACGAGTTTGTCCCTCTCTTCTACAACTATTATCCCACAAATGAGCCTCATATCTTCCTGTCCATCTATGTCTGCACCACAAAAATCCTAGAAAATCAGAAAATGCTTATATATATATAAAGACAAATTAAAAAAAAAAAAAACTTTATGATTTTATGGAACTAAAAAAAACATTTAGCAAAAAAAAAAGAAAAAAATTATAAGGAGCATACCCAACAAAATACAAAAAAGAAAGGCCTTAAACAACATATCGTGTGATTCCACAGTTTGAAATATATAGTCCATTTGTGTCGTCTATAGAAATAAGTTGCATTATTATAACAGAGAGTATTGCAACTCCCGAATATATAAATACAATTCGTTTCTATAAAACTGTAAAAATCGTCTGTCCAATCACTGCCTAGAATCCAAATTTCTTTAAAATGTATCTACAAGAATATACCTAGTTACACCACGGTAGATAGAAGTTCTTTGTCCAAACGTATCAATAGATTTCCTCGGCACCGACTCAACTGCACCAGTGATCTGACTATCAAGTCCCTCATCCATCTGCCTCTTATTATCGGACGTCGAAGAACACTCCCGACCACCACCACCACCACTATCACCATTTGCAGCCAAAAGCGGCAGTGGAGAACCCGACTGTGACCCGGTACTCATCGAAAGCGACAACGTCTGAACAGTACTAGTTAGGGTTCCATTATTGCTTTCCGGCTGCGGTGGGGCCGGGTTGTTCCTCAACCAGTTCTTGATCATAGAAAGTCCGATGGTACTATTATTATTGTTGTTGTTGTTCATGCCACCGCCTATTCCATTACTTCCTCCTCCGGTGGTTGCCGCCGCTACCTCGGCCGAACAACTGTTTTGATACATGTAGGGATTATGATGATGATCACCATTGTGTTGTTGATGATCCGTAGGAAAAGTGTGGCCGGAAACTCCGAGAAAGTTTTCTAGCTTTGGGCCCGATGAATCATTACTGCATGAACTATCCATTAGCATAGATAGCTCTGATGCACTTGTCTTGTAGTTAGTACCTGAGTCCCAATCTGCCCATATAAGGGAAAAAATTAACAGATTAATTAAACATATAAATGAAAACTACACATAAATAAATATATATATATATATATATATATATGTATGTATATGTATCACACTAAATTTCTTCATTTGCTCTCCATTTGTGCTTTATTGTAAAATCACATAATACAAATTTATCCCACAGTAGAGCGCAAATGGTGAAGATTTGGTTTAGAGTGCAAATATTACTTTTCTCTAAATATTCGTGTATATACATATATATATATATATATATATATAGCACTCCAAATTTCTCCATTTACGCTCCAATGCAAAGTTAAAATATTACAAATTTATTCTAATGTAGCACAAATGGAGAAATTTGGAGTGAAAATATTACAGACACACACACACACACACACACACACACACACACACATATATATATATATATATATATATATATATATATTATTTTTCTAGGGTTTTTGTTAGTAAATAATAAGACAAACCTTGTAGATTGTTTCTGTTGAAAGTATCTAGTAAGCCAAAAGGGGCAGGGAGGTTAAGAGAAGGAAGGGTAGAATCAGAAGTGAGATCAAAGCATTCACCAGAGACGACGTCGGTGCCGGAGATTTGATTGGAGTTGAAGCCATGAAGGCGAGAGAGGGAGTTTTGTGAGTGATGATCTTCAAGAGGGAGTTGTTCATGTGGGGAGAGAGAGAAACCCAACCAGTTGTTCATGGAAGAATTGGCCATTAACGTAAATAATAATTAACTAATTAAGTTATTGAACAAGAACTATTTGTTATCTATCTATGAGGAAGAAGATTCAAGGATTTTAATAGCTCATGCATAGAATAGATATATAGCGAGAGATGAATAGGGCTAGAGGGAGAGAGAAATACCATAAGTTCTTTGAAGGGTGAAGGAAGAAGAGGAAAGGTCTAAAATGTGAAAAGGGAAAAATGTTGAATCATTTCTTCCAAGGAAAAATGAAAATTTATATGAACTCTTTTTTAAAATTAATTTAACTTTTATTTTTTCACTCTCTTCTCCTTCATAAATGGGGTGTCCCTCTAATTCAAGGACAGTCATAATTCTAATCCCAAAACCCTCTACGAGTTTAATGCGACTAACAACATTTTAAGGTTGAGTGAAAGGGTAGTCAGGGTTGTTCAAAAAATTCGAGTTTTTCGGTTTTTTTTCGAATTGGTTGAAATCTGATCTGCCAGATGATGCTTTTTTCGGTTCGATTTTTTTGATATCGGTTTTTTGGTTTTTTTATACTTTTGAATCTAGTAGCGGTAATAAAATTTTCAATTCGGTAAATACCGAAAAACCAAAAAACCGAAAATTTGAAAAGTTGAAAATTCTTTTGTTCCTTGGCTTTGAAAGTTGTGATTCTGTTAGGTTAATCACTTTTAGTCTACATCCACATGTTTTATATTGCTTGCATGCAACATGCATGTCAAGAAATTAAGAGTATGTACATGCAGAGTCTTATAATATGATATATAAACTAAGCATAAATCCATGCAGTCATCTTATAAACTCTTATTGTAAGAAAATTAAATACATATTCCTTTCATTCTAAAGAAGATATATATATATATATATATATATATACAATTAACATGGTGTCTTTTACTGTTTTACATATGGTGTCTACAGGAAGTTTTTACAAAATGAAATACTATATTACTATGATACTATATTATTGCATAAAATTTGATAGCATATCCCAAGTCCAAGAGATATCATCTTGCAGCTCACAATCTCACATTGCCATTTCAAGAGGGCAAGACTTCAATAACTCGGAAAAAATAAGGTAACAAATTAACAATCATCAAAATAATTAATCAAAATTTCAAACTACAATTACTATTTACTACAACTATGATAGTTAAATACTCTTTAGACCAACAATTTTGTAATTAGTATTTGTAAGAATGTAATTTACTAGTCTCATTTCTTAATTTTAAAATTTTATTTATATATAAAAAATTATTTAATTATTATGATAATCGAAAACCGAACCTAAAAACCTAGATCGATTTTTTGTAATTTAACCTAAGACCAAATCGGTTATTCGAATTCGCACTTCTGCTTCTTGATTTTCCGGTTTTTTCGATTCGATACCGGTTTGATTTTTTCTTGCACCGGTTCGGTTTTTTACCGATGAGCACCCCTAAGGGTAGCGTTGTATTTTTATTTGAAATAAAAGGTAATATAAATATTAATCATCAAACATGAGAGGATCTTTATTTTAATTAGACACTTTGAAATTGTTAATTTATTTGTTCAGTTCATATAAATGAATTGTATCGATATAACCGAGATGAATTTCAGTATATGTTTAGTATATAAAAGTTATACAGCGTAATTGTAATTTTAAATACAAATAACAATAATACTTTGATGATAAAAGATTGAATACAAAAAGAGAATACAAAATGATGTAAATTGTAGTTATTGATTATAACAATTGGAGTTTGGACCTATCAATAAATGTTTCAATATTCATTAATTATAATTTAACACATGATTTTGTATTCATTTTTTTATAATCATCTTTTATCACCATAGCATTAATACTCTACAAACAACTTATTTTTATAAAAAATGAAATGACCAAAATTCAAATTAGACATGACACGAGATGATTTTGATATCAAAATGACTATGGGTCAAAAGTATTAATTTCAAAAGTTGAAATTTAAATAAGCATATTTGTAACATGATAAAAGAAGTGTTTTTTGTCATAGAATTATTTTAGGAATATAAGTATTAATTTGGAGTAGTTAAAATCTAGAAATTGTGCCCTTACAAATTAAAGAACTTACCAATTATCTCTATGATGCTTTGAAAATTATTTATCAAATAATTCTAACTTTTACGTGAAAGTACTTTTTACAACTCTCCATTTTACTAGCGAAAATACTTTTATCTTAGTAGAGTTTGTTAGTAAAAGTGATGAAAGAAAAAGGAGTTTGATAAATAATTCATGAATATTTCAAAACAATTTTTGTATGAGTTTTTTAAGTTCACATTTATATAAAAATAGACTTAAAGATTCTTCTTCTTTTTGGTTCTCTTAATCTTAAACCTAAAACCTATAGTAGATGCACTTCCATGATATAATTATTAATAATATTTTAATATAGTTTTAGATTTTTGTTATTAATTAAAATAATTTTAGACCATCTCACCACTCACTTAAACATGCACTAATTGATGGACACGAGACCCTCCCACAAGATCCATAAACCTAGCTCTTCCTGATCTCTTGTTCTCAACTATATATATTAACAAAATTTATTGCTTACAATAACTAGTGCCTAAAAGATCATTAAAAGGTACACGGGGAGGAATAATATAATTGTTGAACTGCATAATCTACTAAACTATAATATATATATATATATATATATATATATATATATATATATATATATATATATATATATCAAAACTTCTTGGTTTCGTCTAAAAATAGGCAAGTAGCTATGTACAAGTTGAGCTTATCTTCATGCCACTAATGAAGAGTTTGTTTATAAAAAATGAGTATATAATAATATACTTAAGGGATTAATATATGGGGACTTCACATGGCTCTTAAATTAACCTATCTATATCTATCTACCAGCATGTGGTTTCGTAATCTTAAAACAAACTCTCACTTCTCCTTTGGACTTTCAAAGATATCTTGATTCTATTACTCACCTTTGGTTGTCTTCATTATTTAAATTAAAATTCTATAATGAGGACTAACTGAAAAATCCGTCTCCACAAAGAGACATATATATATATATATATATATATATATATATGGCATGCTCTTGGAAAGGATTTGGTGCATAGTGCAAGTTTTAGTTTTTGTAACTTCCCAAAACAACTACTTTAATTGCTTGACGACACATTTTAGTTATACTTGGGTTAATTTTAGTCATTTGACATCAGTTTTAATTGGCTTGAAAATAAAAATGATTGGGTAAAAATTTAAATTTTTTTCTTAATAATACTTGCAATCTTTGTTTCACCGCCTCTGATTTTCTTTTGACAGTTCATCCTATGACCGACATGCAATTTTGAGGCTTAATTTCTCATATCATATTAACAATTAACATTAATTAATGACATTAAATTTCAAGTCCAAATCCAATTATTACAGTAAAATTTCTATCCCGACTTTACTTCTATATAAACGTTAAATAATGACCATGACTTATACACTAATAATATTATGTTTGAATTGATAGAATGGAATAGAGAAAATATTTACATAAAAATAATGTATTTAATGATTATTTTGAAGAATAAACTATTCTAATATAATGAAAATTTATTCAATTCTTTTATTTTTTTTATTTCATGTAGAAAATATACAATAAAATACATTCCAATGAAATGAATATATATCATATATGTGATAATTTTGTTATTATACGATAATATCCATCACTACTAACAATCAAAAATACACTTAAAATATTTTAAAATTATTTTATTCCGTACTTCATTTTATTATTTCAATCCAAACATAACCTAAAAAAAATTTAATTTTAAACTATCACCATTAAAAATATTAATTTTAAACTATCACAAACTAATCTTTAGTCGATAGTATCAATACTTGATAATCTTATATTTATATCACACCCCAAAGAATATAGACAAATAATTTGGGACGATGGGGTAGTATGCTGCGGAACACCTGCAGAAGATGAAATAAATAATATACAAAATATAACTGACATAATATAATTGTGATGAAAAGAAAAATCCACACGCAGCCCCTCTCCACACCCATTTATTCATGCCCAGATGGACATAAGTCATATCAATGTCAGAAATCTGGGCCTCTGCCACATCCCTAACCAACCCCTTTCCATATCCATTTCAATGTCATCAGACCCCTTCAAAACCCCCATAACTTTCTCACATTCCATCCAGTATCCCGTACAAATACTATTAAATTATTTATAAACTTCTCATCGTTTTAAATATAAGTTCAAATTTATTTTTATAAAATTAATCTTAAATATTTTAAATTTTAAAATTTAAAATTTATATATTAATTTAAATTTTACAAATAACATTTTTTAAATAATAGGATTATTTAAATAACCTCTAATTTTTATATTTGTAAAATTTAAAAATAAATTAATTTACATAAAGTTTGAAAATAATTATTTATATTCCTATTTTATATATCTTCTTTCTACTCCTAATCATCAAGCTGCTCCCCCGCATCAAACGGGAGACTCCATTTTTCTCTCTCTCTCTTCATTCAAGGACAAACAACAAAAACTTTTTTCTCTCTCTTCTGTTACACAAGGATTCATGCATGACTGACATTTTTCCATTTTTACTAAATAAAGTTAGAGTGAGAGATAGAATCCTCCTTCATGTATAGGAAGAACTATATAATAATATACTCCAATATATATATAAGTGTACCCCTATAAGAGAACACTAACCCTTGTCTTTCGGGTCTTGGGGTAATTTCATTCTCAAGATTTAGGGACAGATTGAAAGAAAATCTTTAAACCTAAGAGACGTACATGTAATCATCTACATACATACGGATCCAATCCTCTCTATTTCAATTTAAAATATAAAGTTTTTATTTCAAAACTATCACCTCATTTAAAAGTCATTAAATTAATTTTAACCACCTCATTTAAAAGTCATTAAATTAATTTTAACCACCTCATTTAAAAGTCATTAACATAATTTTAGTCACCTCATTTAAAAATCACATACTTAACTCCTATTAATTTAATATAACACTAATATTATCCATATATAAATATATGCTTATAATTTATTTCTTTATGTTGTGTTCATATTTTGTTCACATGGTTTTACGTTTTTATTTTAAAAAATGATATGCAATCTTTATTGTAAAATCAAATCAGAAAATAACATACTCAAGCAGTAAAGGTGCATGAGAATAATTATAATAATATTTCCAATCACTACAATAAAAAAAGTTATTTTCGACGGAATATTTTGTCGAAATTATGCATAATTTGTCGAAATTATGTTAATTCCGACAAAATATTCGATCGAAAATGCATTCGGATATAAGCGCGTCGAAATTAAGTCTGTCGATTCTTCAGTCGAAGATATATATCCTCGACCGAACTATCCTCGATGGAATATTCGGTCGAGGTTAATATATGGTCGACTGAATTTCATCCGTCGAGAATAGTCGGTCGATACTAAACATGACACGTGGCAATCCACAAAAAATTAGAAGTTGCTTAACCTCGACGGAATATTCAGTCGAGATTAACATATGGTCGACTGAATTCATTCTTCGAAAATAGTCGGTCGATACTAAACATGTCACGTGGCATCCCAAAAAAATTTAGTAGTGGCTTAATCTCGACGGAATTTCGTTGAGGATAGTGCTATTCCGTCGACTTTATCCCTTTTTTTAAAAAATATTTTTTCTGTTTTGACAATATCCAGGTAATAATACCCACATTTTTTGTACCTGTAAAACTATTTTTTTTCCAATAGCACATAACACACAAATATAATTCAATGCCAACAATAATGGCTAACATGAATATTAATTACCAAGGCCAACTTGAATATGACATTAAACTAAAGTTCTAATCAACTAAAGTATATCAAATATGTATTTAAAAGTCCGTCAATATGTCAGACTAAAGTAATGATAAATAAAAGCTACATGCAATACGTCAAAAAATTAGCTAAACTATTAAAATTTACATCATATTAAGCTAAAAATTAAGTAAATATATACAAATCATATACAAAACTATATATGTCACGGGCCGCCGTCGTCGTCCAACAGCTCATCAACATCGTCAGCCCAATCGTCACCATGTTGAGACAATATAATGTAACTCATTAGTCCATATATATATAATACAGTTAAAGATAACTAATTAAATGAAAATTACATAACATGCAGGATATAATTATATTATGAATAGTATACCTGAGTAGTCGAGGGCTGACTCAGCAACGGCCCAAATGCGTCCAGTAGTAAGGTAACCACCATCCAAACAATCTCGTCAGCAGAGCTACGAATCGCTTCCGAGGGATACCCATACTCTCGACGGTGACACCACCACTGAATGTCCTCAAGTAAGTGATGGAGGCGAGAATTACCGAAAGGTGTCCCGACGACTAAATAGTGGATCCGTCTCAAACCTCTTTAAGAAGGCAGCCACAACCCGCTGGAATAAAGCATCGTCTAAGCCAGCGCCCGTATGTGATGGTCCCACGGGGGCTCTCAGACGCAGACGCTGGCTAGAGCCTACAAAAATAAATATAACATGAATAATATTATAATTAAGTTTACTTTATTTATAAACAAGAATTAAACTAAAATATTATACCTCAGACAGTGTAAGCCAATGATTTTTTTCCCTAACACTCGATACCGGTCGGTAGTGCTAGTGGGAGTATCATGAGATGTGACCCAAAGAGCCGTCTCCTCATCCTAAGATAAACTAATCCCGGGTGAAGGGATGGTGGGATCAGATGTCTCAAAGATCGCTTCTAGCAGCACTTCTCGCAACTCGCTATATACCGGTCATGAGCTTCTCAAATCGGTCCTGTATTTTAATATATGTACATGTGAGGTAACTTTGTATCATCATATAAATTACGTAATATGATCCTAAATTATAGAGATTGTAGTAAATGTATTACTCGTATAGCGAGTGCTACTGGAGACATCGTCAACCCTGAAGTAGAATCCTTCGGCGTATGGACTCTATCCTAGAACTCCATCATAGTAGGAGGTCGGCCCAAGCTACTCCACATAGCCTAAATCATGTAAATTAATTATTATTACCTTACTTTACTATTGTTGTAGTTTAATATTAAATTAAACTAAATATAAATACATACCAACTTAACCTCTTGATACGATCATGAGCCGTAAGTATGTACAACTCAGTAGTCATTTCTTGATTCTTCTTCATCTGCTCAGACTTGGTCTTGAAGGCAGCATCATCCCAATATGTACACATGGAAGCCCATGCCGCATCTGATACTACCGGCGTACGATGTCATGGCGATAAGAGTCCCGGGTGATTCTTCTATCGCCTTGGACGCCTCATACGCATCTCGTACAACCAGCCAGAATAGTTCTTTGAGATGTGTGCAATAATAACGGTGTCACCATCTGCCTCAGTGATCCTGGGATCGTATCTATAATACCTCTATCAAGCGAACATAATGTACATATAATTAATTATTTGAACAATATGTAAATAACTTGAACCTTGATTTAGTATATGTAATTCAACTTACGTCAAACTCCCGCAACACTGTCACCATAAAGCTGACATTGTAATATGTGTACTAGCTAAATCGCATGCAACCAGTCGGAAGATGCACCAGACATATGCGTGTACGGTCTGCTTAACAACCGAATCCATAATAATAGAAAATAAAATTTGTATGGAACATTTTAATTTACTAATCACATAATAATATCATTCAATAATTGAACATAAATATAGTAAAGTTAAAACCTACCATGATGACCCGACATCAACGGGGCATATGTCAGGAACCGCTGGTGGACGACCTAATAGACCGAGATTAGGCACTCGCTGACGCCGACGTCTAGCATATGTATATATGTTTAATATAATTATGACATTGATGTATTATAGTAAATGAATGTTTAATATAGTTATGAAAAAAAGTGTTAACTCACTAGCTGACAAAGATAACCCGCCCTGGGAGTCGTCACCCGATCCATCGCGGCCGCCTCCACCGCTATGTCTAGGCATAGTTGTACTACTGAAATAACAGACATAAATTTGCATTAGTGAAATTAATTTCATTGTAATTATTCTAATGATTTGTTTTAGTGGGATAATATTTACAAAACACCAAGTTCTGAAGAAGTAGTACGTCATCAAACCCGTCAGAATCAAAATCATTTTCATCCTCTAATTATGTCTCTTCCTCTTTTGTATCAATTTCTTCCTCAGTAGCATCTTCTACCATCACGTACAGACTCACAACCACATCTTCTTCCACTTCTTTGACATCGGGTACATCAACAACATCATCTACCAACATGTCGCCATCATATTGCAATACGTGGCTGATATTGCTAACTTCTTCTTGCAACAGGTCATCCGTTCCAGACAGATTAGTACCATCAAATGATCGAGTCTTTGTTGTCACAGCTGTATACCAGGGGCTTCTATAATTTACGATATTAGGGGCGTAATGCACTTGAGTTTCTTGCCTGGCTAACATAAATATGTCATTAGACTGTAACTTGGATTTTATATCTACTGTGATGATTCTATTACAATCAACTTTAACACCCTTTGCAGTATCAAATCAGCGACACTTAAATTTAACGACCTTTTTGGCCCCTAGATAATTGATCACAACAACTTCCTCTAATCTTCCATAGTAATTGGACTCAGAATCTCCGTAACAACTTCCCAACATGACAACGCCAGAGTTGACTGATGTCAATTCATTCACGTCATCAACCTTGAATCTATACTCATTCACGATGCAGCCTGGAAATGAACTAATAAGTTTGTACGGGCCTAAAATGACATCTCTAAAACACTCATACACATTCTCTTCTTCGACCCTTCTCTTAAACCACTGGTGAAAATTTGCATTAGTGAATGCTTTCATCTGTGATGTAGTCAACCCCGGGTTAGAAGCATGCACTTCCAATTCGAATGAACTGCATACAATAATATGGCAATTGTTTAATTGTTGATTAAGCTTAGATAAATCATTTTCAACTTTTAATAATACATACTTGATGTACGACGATACTTCAAGCATATTTAGAAGCACGTATGTACAGACAATCTTTAAATCTTTATCGATTAGGTAAGTCTTCGTCTCATGTCCAAATGGTTTAGCTGGATAAATAAATACAACCAACTCATCATCAGCATGACCGCATTTGGACGGCCGACCTCATTCGACTTAGATTTTGTGCTTCATCAGGACTACATTGTCAAAGTACAACGAGCAGAAGTTGATAAGCTCTTCCTCCATATAGCGTTCAACAAAAGAACCCTCTACATGAGCTTTGATTTTAACTTTCTATTTTAATCGATGCATATACCTGAAATATAAAAGTATGTGATATTACCTGATAAGTTAATTATAAAGATGATGAATATTGCATAATGTATGTGATATTACCTCTCAAATGGATACATCCATCGATATTGCACCGGTCCTCCAAGCTTAAGTTCATATGGCAGATGAATAGGCAAATGCTCCATGCTGTCAAAGAACCCCGGTGGTAAGATCATTTTGAGCTTTCACATTGTCAACACTGTTTTTCTCCATCTACTCAACATCACTATAACTTATAACAATTGAGCAAATATCCTGAAAGAAATTTGAAAGTGCGGTAAAAGTATCATTAATATATATATATATATATATATATATTCCTGGGTAACACCTCACAAAATACAATTGGCATCAACTTTTGCATGAATACATGACAGTCGTGACTTTTGAACCCAGTAATTTTCAACTGCTCAACCTTAGTAAAACGAGATATGTTAGAAGCATATCCATCTGGGAGCTTCAATGCGCTAAGCCACTTGCAAATATTTTCAACCTATTGCTTGGTAAGATAAAATGGAACTTTTGGTTTGACGCCTCAAAATTAGGTATACGCCACCCATCTTGGGTCGCCACTTACATGGTACATAAATTCAAATACAACTTACTAATATAACTGCTGCAGTAATAATACGATATAAACCGTGAGTTTGAATACAAATATTGTCTACTAGATATTATACAAACTCAAAAGGAGTCCTCATTACAACTATTATCACACTATTTCACGTATAGTGAGGACTACTAATGCTATCCTCTCGACCATTACTTCGCTCCCCGACTCGTCTCAAATGGCGTTCTCATTTCCTCAAGAGAATAAAGGAAAAGAAAGGGTGAGCTCAACTAGCCCAAAGAAGAAATATTACGACTAAGATAATGCGTAATAAATTATCATTAGCCTTCAACAAAGTTAAACCGATAAAATACAATAGACAACCAAATTTAATCAAGCAATGAATAAGCAATCCATTAAAAGAGTCAAGTAGAGAATAAAGTCTACTATCTTTTAGGTTTTAAAAGGTTTTCATCAATTTTTATCACGAGACTCAAATTTTAATAAATAAACCACCACATCTAATCATCCCCGCATCACTGGCCAAGGATTTTCATCAAATTATCAATGGTCATGACTATACCGAATCACCCCGGTCATAATCATACCAAAAAACTATCCATCATCGCATTACAAAAAGCCACCGAGGACTTTTTTGTCACATCATTTATATCAAGTCATGATTATACCGAATGATCCCCTCGGTCATAATCATACTAAGTTCATCTACGCACGTAAGCCAAAGATAACATAATATAACACGAGGATGATGACAATGACATAATAATTCAATAAAACAAGTTCAAGAATTATTTAATCCATGAATTATTAACGCCCAAATTGTCAACATGATATCGCTTTTGTAGAGTAAAATTCAAGAATGATCGTAAGAATATTTCCATGAAAAGATATCGATGAAACGCAAATATCAAGGATATTCTACTAATTTCATGGAGTATAAAGTCAAAGTTTTAACCAACCGGGTATAATAAAGAATGGAATAACAAAAGAAATCACCACGCATGCAGTATTCAGATGTATAAAAGTTATTCCAATGTAATAATAATAACTAACCAGTCGTGAAATTCACACCGACATGATGTTCCAATGTAATAATAAAGATGGAACTGCATCCTGTAAAACACACGACAGATATTCCAATGTAATGATAAAGATTTTAACCAGTCCTGTAAAACACATGCATGTGATGTTCCAATGTAATAATAAAAATTTAACCAGTCCTGTAAAACACACGCATGTGATGTTCCAATGTAATAATAAAGAATGTCACCAAGTATAGGTAAACTGCTGTGATACAAAAGTTATTCCAATGTAATAATAAGCAATGGAATAACATAAGGATTTCACCAAGTATAGGTATATGCCACAGATACAAAGTTATGTATAGGTATGCCACTTTTACAAAAGTTATTCCAATGTAATAATAATGAATGGAATAATGTGTTCTTCTTCAAGAAGAAGAAAGAATAACACCCTCACCGTAAAAAGAACCTAATATAGTAGAAGTAAGTAGTTATATACTCTTCTTCTTTCTATAATTTTCTCTATAGCTTCTCTCTATAATTTCTCTCTCTAGTTTCAATGAATTCGTAAGAAAATAAATAATGAAGGAACGAGCTTCTATTTATAGAAAATGGAATGCATAAGAATTAATCCATGAACTATCCGTATTGATTTACTTTAACTGATTTTATCCATATTTAAAGAAAAATCTTTTAAATAAAATATAATATATTCTATTTATATAAAAACATTTTACTATGCAAACACTATGCAATACTATGCAAAACACTACGCAAAACACTACGCAACACTATGCATAATAAAATATAATATATTCTATTTATGTAATAACTTTAATAAAGTATTCTATTTTATATAAAGATGTTTCGCTTTTATTACGCTAATAATACTTAATAAAATAAAACGCCATTATCGCTATAATAATTCATATTATTAATCGACAATAATGGAATCAAACCGAGTGACTTCTCACATAAGCATCAATAATCAATACCGCAGGCTACTATGCAACCACACGACATCATCGCATTTTTACTACCGAGTAGTTCAACAAGAACTACCAGAAAAACTTCCGCCGTTATTTCAATAAAATATTTTTGTCGCTTTCAATCCGACAATAATTTCGCTAGGGGTCCACCAATGATTGAGCCATTGTATTTAATATTCCCTCGCTAAACCTAATATTCCCCACCAATCGAATATAATATAACCACTGTGATACTTTGCAAAATTTATAAATACTACCCACAACTATAATATTATCTCAAATTCACACCATAATATTAAAAAATTATTTCAACAAAATTTAAATCTTTATCGATAAAAAATCTGGTCTCACAATCTCCCTCCTTATGGAATTTCACCAAATTAGGGTACGACTGATATGATAAAGAGATGAGGATACCTTTGAATACCTTTATCGCTAAAAATATTAAATTCATCTTCGCAATCCGCCAAAGATATTCATTAACAATTCATCTTTGCACTACAAAAGCCAAAGATATACAACCTGTAAAACCAATAATGCCGAGACTCAAATACCGAGACTAATAATAAGATCACAACCACGAATTATCCATGCACCAATCGCCAAGGATATTCGTGTTTTCAATTACTACCATGATTATACCGAATAATCCGTGGTCATAATCATACCAAGTCTATCAATGCACTACTACCAAAGATTTACTTTACCACATCCATGAATTAATATTTCATCACGAGACTCACCAATAATTAATCCATATCATCGAATCATCCCCGCACTACGTGCCAAGGATATTCATTAAGATTACGACCACAAATTATCCATGCACTACTACCAAAGATAATCGATAATTAAGATTATTCACATTACCAAATTATCCATAATCATTATACTAACAAAGATAATCGATAATTATTCATTAATATTACCAAAAAATTATCCATCATACATACCAAAGTCCATCGCAAGTATTCATTTATTTTGAACAATCATCCATGAATTAATTATTCATGCACTACTACTCAGATAATCGTGGTATTAATTAAGATCATCACCACAAATCATCCCCGCACTACTACCAAAGATAATATTCATTAAGATCACCACCACAAAATTATCCATGACTACTACCAAAGATAATCGTGTATTCATTAAGATCACGCACCACAAATTATCCATGCACTACTACCAAAAAGATAATCGTGTATTCATTAAGATTATCATTCATTATCCATAATCATACCAAGTCAAAGTCCATCTATGCACGTAAGTATCACGATTTACTTTCCACACATCCATGAATTAATATTTCATCACGAGACTCATTAATAATTAATCCACATCATCGAATCATCCCCGCACTACGTGCCAAAGATATTCATTAAGATATTCATTAAGATCACGACCACAAATTATCCATGCACTACTACCAAAGATAATTGTGTATTCATTTACTATATGATTATACCGAATAACTACCCAAAAGTCATAATCATACCAAGTCCATCTATGCACCATACCAAGTCCATCTACGCACTTTACAATTTACTTTCAACATAATATAAAAACGAGGATAATGATATAAAGAATCAATCAAATGAGATAAAGGATAAATATTAAACATTTATAATATAATTTATCCAGATTCAAGAATATCCCCATGTTATCAATCACTTAATAATCTCATAATCTAATATCATTAATATTATAACAATATTTTAATCACTTTCTTAAATTTATAAACAATTTATCTCAATTGTTTACGCTTTTACCATATAATGCATTTAATCATTCAAAATGCCATACTCATAAGATATCATCACCAATTATCAAATCCTCATCAAAAAATATATGCATATACTCTATATAGGATTCTCTAGCCATAAAATCCTATTTTCAACTTTTGTTACTTCACATAACATATTTAACTCATATGTTCAGAATTAAACTATTTTCATGAAAAATACCAAATCAGTCCCAAAAATATTTCTTTTCTGGGATTTAGCATAATATAGTCCCATAATGAAAATATATTTTTCTCGGAATTTTTAAAATTCATTTACTATTTTTCAAAAATCAATTTCTAATTAATTCCTTAAGAAATTAGCTACCTCAAGTTTAACTCCAAAATTCCCAAATCTTGGCAGGACCTTACACATGTTAACGTGAGCTTCTAGTTTAAATTTCATGGTCATCGGAGTTATAGAACTCCTAAGTTATAGCTTTTTCGCCTAAAAACCTAAATATTGAAATAGTCATAACTTGCTCATTTTAAGTCGTAATGAGCTCATTTTTGGACAGGAGGTACTTTATACCATATACTTTCATGTCCCAAAAGGCCAGAATTTTTCTCATAATTTAAGTGGCCGAAACAGCCTCTCTAAAAAATCATGGCAGTAGCATTTTTTCGCTTTTACAGCTTTGCACCCTTTGCTAAAATCAGTCCACACAAAAATCTACAACACCTTTTCCAGTAATTCCACTTGGATTAGTTAGGTAACTCATAGATCTAACTCTAGGACTTGACCACATTCAAAAATTCAAAATATAATAGGAGATATGGTCAATTGAATTTCATGTTACGCTTTTCACCAAAATCTGATTTTTTTCAACTCTTTGTGATTTCTAAGAAACTTTCATGTTTTCACATACTAACCAACATAACTCATCATAAAACTTACTAATACTTCATATACCCATGATTTTCATTAGTCCAATGCTTTTATTATGACTTTCATCATAAACCACGAAACCTGCTCCTTTTAGTCAAGAAATATTCGAGGGTTTAAGAAATGGGTTTTGTAGATCGGGTCAATACAAAATTCGATTTCACGCCTAGGTAGGCTAGGAAGTCTTCAAGAATACGCCAAGAAATTTATTAATGATAGAAATATCATTCAAAATCACATTTCATCCAAGACTTGATAAGACGTCACATTAATACCAACTGTGACTTCTATCCCTTAACCTAGATAAGACCTCACAATGATACCTATAAACTTGCCATCTTCATTCACGATGTCGCCACGAAAGTCCGCTTTCTAAAGCATTCCACACAAGGAAGTCAACAACGAAAGGTTCGGGGCTTTTACTTATGGCTTGATATAACAAAGATTAACTTTAGGATTTGGTTACTTTGAATTCAGATAACAAAGTTGTTGTTAGAATATAAAAGCTAACAACCTTACAAAAAGAATAATGAGTAGTTAATCAATCGATTTCAAAAATTACCTCAAAGGCAAGTATTTTCAAAGAGATTTTCAAAGAGATAAGATCGACAGTAACGTGAAAGTGTTTATTTGAAACAACAAGATTAATAAATGTAGGAGGTAACGGGTTTCTCCCAACGGTTTCAACCAATAAATCAAAGTCTAATTCTCCCTGAGTCAAATTTAAACGCTGAACGCAAGCAAGAGAGATAAAAAAGAATGGGTAGAACCCAGATCTTATAAGGTATAGACTTCGCAAGAATTTATAATTAACTAACCCGCTAACTTCGCTCGGTTACCCACTTTTTTTGAGAAGTCACGAAAAACGCCTTCCTAAAAACACCGACTTTTGTTTTGTCCAGATCCGCCTTTTGTGCCACCGTCCCAAATTGGACTTCGACTTCACTACGACAAAATCGAGCTAAATGACCTTCTCTTCTTGAAATTTCCACTTCTATTATCTTTGCCATGATTACCACCAAGTGGTTACCATTCTTAGCATGATAATTTCTCCCACGATGGTTATCATTGTTCGATAGTCGCTACCACCAAAATGATGATTATTATCGTGTTGTTGGTCGTTACCTTTTGTTCGAGTCGAATCAACACTCTCATGTGCTTCATTGCTTATCTCAAAGATTTTCACATGCCTATTCTCAAACACCGCCACAAAACAAGGGTTAATTAACATATCAACATATTATCCCTATACTCCTAACCGACCAATCAAATACCAAATAAACTTTAGTAGGTCATACTAGCGGGCGGAATTCCCCGCCTCCCCTCCTAGTTCTATTCTCACATCTTAGCCAGGATCATATCCCTAAGCTCGATACCAACCGCGACGCCTCCCAAAATTAGGTATACGCCACCCATCTTGGGTCGCCACTTACATGGTACATAAATTCAAATACAACTTACTAATATAACTAAATCAGTACAATACTAATAATCATAAACCATAAACCGAGTTTGAATACAAATATTGTCTACTAGATATTATACAAACTCAAAAGGAGTCCTCATTACAACTATTATCACACTATTTCATTAAATAGTGAGGACTACTAATGCTATCCTCTCGACCATTACTGCTCCCCGACTCGTCTCAAATTTATGTTCTCATTTCCTCAGAGAATAAAGGAAAGAAAGGGTGAGCTCAACTAGCCCAAGAAGAAATATTATGACTAAGATAATGCGTAATAAATTATCATTAGCCTTCAACAAAGTTTAAACCGATAAAATACAATAGACAACCAGCTTAATCAGCTGAATAAGCAATCCATTAAAAGAGTCAAGTAGAGAATAAAGTCTACTATCTTTTAGGTTTTAAAAGGTTTTCATCAATTTTTATCACCGAGACTCACCTTTTAATAAATAAACCACCACATCTAATCATCCCTCATATACTGGCCAAGGATTTTCATCAAATTATCAATGGTCATGACTATACCGAATCACCCCCGGTCATAATCATACCAAAACTATCCATCATCGCATTACAAAAGCCACCGAGGACTTTTTGTCACATCATTTATATCAAGTCATGATTATACCGAATGATCCCCGGTCATAATCATACTAAGTTCATCTACGCACGTAAGCCAAAGATAACATAATATAACATGAGGATGATGACAATGACATAATAATTCAATAAAACAAGTTCAAGAATTATTTAATCCATGAATTATTAACGCCCAAATTGTCAACATGATATCGCTTTCAGAGAGTAAAAATTCAAGAATGATCGTAAGAATATTTCCATGAAAAAGATATCGATGAAACGCAAATATCAAGGATATTCTACTAATTTCATGGAGTATAGTCAAAGTTTTAACCAACCGGGTATAATAAAGAATGGAATAACAAAAGAAATCACCACGCATGCGTAGATTGCATGATGTGTTATTCCAATGTAATAATAATAATCTAACCAAAGTCGTGAAATTCACACCGATGTGATGTTCCAATGTAATAATAAAGATGGAACTGCATCCTGTAAAACACACACATATAGATATTCCAATGTAATGATAAAGATTTTAACCAGTCCTGTAAAACACATGCATGTGATGTTCCAATGTAATAATAAAATTTTAACTGTGTCCTGTAAAACACACATGCATGTGATGTTCCAATGTAATAATAAAGAATGAATGTGTCACCAAGTATAGGTAAAATCACAGATACAAAAGTTATTCCAATGTAATAATAAGCAATGGAATAACATAAGGATTTCACCAAGTATAGGTATGCCACAGATACAAAGTTATGTATAGGTATGCCACTTTTACAAAAGTTATTCCAATGTAATAATAATGAATGGAATAATGTAAGTTCTCTTCAAGAAGAAAGAATAACACCCTCACCGTAAAAAGAACCTAATATAACCGAATAAAAGTAAGTAAGTAGTATATACTCTTCTTCTTTCTATAATTTTCTCTATATAGCTTTCTCTATAATTTCTCTCTCTGTAGTTTCAATGAATTCGTAAGAAAATAATGAAGGAACGAGCTTCTATTTATAGAAAATGGAATGCATAAGAATTAATCCATGAACGGGCCTGTATTGATTTACTTTAACTGACGGTCCATATTTAAAGAAAAATCTTTAAATAAAATATAATATATTCTATTTATATAAAAACATTTTACTATGCAAACACTATGCAATACTATGCAAAACACTATGCAAAACACACTACGCAACACTATGCATAATAAAATATAATATATTCTATTTATGTAATAACTTTAATAAAGTATTCTATTTTATATAAAGATGTTTCGCTTTTATTACGCTAATAATACGTAATAAAATAAAACGCCATTATCGCTATAATAATTCATATTATTAATCGACAATAATGGAATCAAACCGAGTGACTTCTCACATAAGATCAATAATCAATACCGCAGCTACTACGCAACCACACGACATCGCATTTTTACTACCGAGTAGTTCAACAAGAACTACTTCAGAAAAACTTCCGCCGTTATTTCAATAAAATATTTTTGTCGCTTTCAATCCGACAATAATTTCGCTAGGGTCCACAAAATGATTGAGCCATTGTATTTAATATTCCCCGCTAAACCGAATATTCCCCGCTAAACCTTATTCCCCACCAATCGAATATAATATAACCACTGCATACTTTGCAAAATTTATAAATACTACCCACAACTATAATATTATCTCAAATTCACACCATAATATTAAAAAAATTTATTTCAAAAATTTAAATCTTTATCGATAAAACTGGCACTCGCCAAGGATTCCTCGGGTTGTCATTTATCGAATCACATAGACATTTCTCCTTTTACTGTAAGTGGTAGATTCTTTATCGATCATTCATTATCTTCATATATAACTTATTACACCCAAGCATACCCTTCGATATACTCTAAGAGTCTTAAGGAATAAGTCAAAGTGTAATTCATTATATATAAGATACTATGATGATCTCAAGTCTAAGGATCATTTGTACTACTATCACTACAGAATTCCTATCGACAGTAAGTAAAACTCCATTAGGTATTCCTTAATGAGTCACGCTCAAAGGAACTTATTCTCTAATAAGCACCTACATACTTGCTTTTAGTGTTCCACACAAATGATCATTAGATCAATCATCCTCATCCAACGAAAGCAAGTTAACGATGTACTCATCTATCCGGATTCACTAATCTCCAATTTAGTAATCCAATGATTGGGAACTATTTTAGTTTTAAGCTTTCTAAGAATTTAGATCTCATTAGAATGATAAGACCCCAAATTTTATAAATAAAGATGAATTTTTCTATAAATATTATTTTTGAATATTATGGAATAAATTTGATATAATGTTATAAATAGGTAATATTTATAAATTTTGCAAAGTATGCAAGTTGTTATAAAATATTCGTTTGCTCTGGGAATATTCTTTTGTTAGGAATATTCGCATAATGGCTCAATCATATCAGGACCCCATAATGTAATTATTGCTTGATCGAGAAAACGACAAAAATATTTTATAAAAAATAACTACGAGGTGTTACCGTTAAAACCGCTGAACTACCCTATGGTAAAAGTACAAGAATACGCCAGAGTCAGATAAGAAGACACTACTGTAGATTGATTATCGATGCTTACGTGAGAAGTCACTCACCTATGCTCAATTATCACACAAAGAATCACGATCATATCTCTTATATTATCGATTCAATTATTGTCACAAAGATCATCCAGATAATATGTTATAAGATTAAATCAATAATTGAGACGACAAGTTATAAATGATTAATAATTGTTGAAAGATTAAATATGTGTCGATGAAAAAAAAAATGATTTGTGGTAAGTTTGATTATTTTACGGGGGCTCATATGTCATCATCTAAGAGTCTTCTCATCTAATAGTCTCTTCACAATAGTAATTACCTTCACAATAATAATTACCTCAGTGAATAGTATTTACCTTCATTAATAATAATAGTAATTACCTTCACAATAGTAATTACCTCAGTGAATAGTATTTACCTTCACAATAGAATTACCTTCACAATAAGTAATTACCCTCAGTGAATAGTATTTACCTTCACAATAGTATTTACCTTCAATAGTAATAGTAATTACCTTTACCGACGTCGAACCACTTGTCGCTTCACATTACAAAGCGCCGACCACTTGTCGCTTCACATTACAAAAGCCCGAACCACTTGTCGCTTCACATTACAAAGGCCAAACCAAATCTGCCACTCGCTTTTTCACACTAAGCAAAGCTAAGCTAGAAATCTTCTATAAATAGAGGCCTAGGGCTTCATTATTTTTCACTTAATTCATTCAAGCTATAGAGAGAGAAAGTATAGAGAGAATAAGAGAGAAAGAAGAAGAGTATTTTGTTACTACACCGCCAAGAGAGATTCAATCTCCTACCAAATGTAAGGGGTGTTATTCTTTCTTCTTATTCATGAAGAGAACTGCTTGTTATTCCATCGCTTATTATTCTCGCTGAATAACCTCGTATATAAGTGGTTTACCCTATACTTGGTGACATTCTTCTATTATTCTCGCTGAACATCCTGTCAGTGTTTTTACACCTAACCGGTTCCCGCCTTTTTATTATTATTCGCTGAACATCCTCGTCTCAGGTGTTTTACACCGACCGGGTTCCGCTTTTTATTATTCTCGCTGAACATCCTCGCTCAGGTTTTTACACCGACCGGTTCCGCTTTTTATTATTCTCGCTGAATATCCTATCTCGTGTTTTTACACCGGATCCGGTTCCATCTTTATTATTCTCGTTGAACATCCTCGCTTGCAGTGAATTTCACCGACCGTTCCGTTATTTATTATTCTCGCTGAATAACTCGTCTGCGCGGCCTCTATCGCATTTACGGTGATTTCTTTTGTTATTCCATTCTTTATTATACCCAAATAAGTTAAAACTTTGACTTCTATACTCCATGAAATTAGTAGAATATCCTCGATATTTCAAGCTTCATCCAAAGATCTTTTCATGGAAATATTCTTCCCGATCATTCTTGAATTTTACTCTACAAAACAAAGATTATGTCGATAATTTGACGTTAATAATTCCCGGATAAAATAATTTTGAACTTGTTTTATCAATTCTTATATCATTGTCATCATCCTCATGTTTATATTTTTTGAAAGTCATCTCGTGGGTTCAGAAGTATGGATGGACTTGGTATGATTACGACCAGAGACTATTCTATGTAATCACGACCGTAATGTTACAAATGATGTGATAAAAATCCTCAAAGGTCAGAAGTGCATCGATGGACAAATTGTTGGCATGATCATGACTTTAATGAATACACAAATATTCTCGCCCGTAGTATGAATAATTGTGGTCGCGATACTAAAGAATATCCTCGTCAGAAAAGTGGGGTGATTCGATGATGTGAATATTTATTAAAGTCGAGTCTCAAATTATAAAAAAGATGAAAACCTTTAAAACCTAAAAGATAGTAGACTTTTATTTTCTACTGACTTTTTAATGGATCAGATATTCACCGCAGCTTAAACCGGTTGTCTATCAGTATTTTATCGCTTAACATTATCAAGACTATTGATAATTTATTCTCGCATTATCTTAGTCATAATATTTCATCGGGCTAGTTGAGCTCACCCTTTCTTTCACCGTTTCTTCAGAAATGATAATATAGCCGGGACGAAGCCTGGGAAACGAAAGTGATGGTCCCGAAGATAAGATTAGTAGTCCTCACTATTCTCGTAAAATAAAGTGATAATAATCGTAATGAGGACTTTTTTTTCGAGTTTGTATAATATCTAGTAGATTTATATTTGTATTTAAACTCACGCTTATGTCGATTGCATACCTACGCTTATGTTAATAAGTTGTTTTTAAATTCGCACTACGTAAGTGTCGCACCCAAGACGGGTGATGTATACCTAATTTTGGGGGCGCCACAACTTGGTATCGTAGCTTAGGATATGATCCCGCTAAGATGTGAGAATAGTACTAGAGGGGAGAGACGGGAATACCTTCGCTAGTATTTACCTACCTAAGTTTATGTGATATTTTATCGGTCAGGTCGTAAGATAGGATAATTTGTTACACGTCAATTAACCTTTTGTTTTGTGGCAAGATTCAAAATGACATCCGAGAATGTTGAGAATAAGAATGGAGCGCAGCGATCGCTGATTCACCACATATCAATAATCGTGATAATGTGCATCGTGAAGGCGATAATCCTCACGCAAACAACAACACCGACCAAATGACGAATGATCAAATGTTCGTAGGGCTTTATGCAATTTATGCAACAAAGAAAGCGAGCGACTCGCCCGCCCAAAACGTAGGTGGAAACACTTGAAACTCTGCGGTCACCGCTAAACAATTTAAGGAGCCGACCACCGGAGTTTAAGGGAGAGCCAAAACCACTTCGCTAAAGCATGGATAAAGCAGATTACCAAGATATTTGATGTCTCGGGATGCTCCGAGGAGCAAAAGGTTCCTTTCACGCTTTTTATGTCATGCTGCGAGAGGCGGATTATCGTGGGAATTCCAGAAACGACTCAACCAAATTGCATCAAGATATCTCGGGAGAAGTTCCAGAGTCGTTTCAACGACAAATACTTTCCCGAAAGTATTCGCCATACGAAGGAGGTGGAGTTTATCAAGTCGAACAAAACAATACGACCGTGTCGCAATACGAGGCAAAATTTTGCGAGTTATCACTTGGCCATATTCCCCACTTGGTGGATAATGAAGAGAGAATGGCGCTAATGTTTTTAAGAGGTTCGTCGAGATACGCCAACATCTTATTTCTCATAAACCGTGTTTGTATTCGATGTTGTAAATAGGGCTCAGCTTAGTGGAGCGCGATAATGAGTCAACGCAACTAAAAGAGAGCAAAAATTTAAGAAAATTATAATACCAAATGAGAATAGTCATCGAGGCTATGACAACAAGCGTGAGGGGAATCAATGTGCCGATATGGTAACCACTTTGGTGGTAATCGTACAAAACAATAAGAATGGACATTTCAAGAAAAGGAGATTCAACAATGATGGAAAGACGCCAAAGACCAAAGACCCATTGTTAAGGAAGGAGAAAGACCACCTATCATATGCTTCAAATGCGAGGAGAGGGACACATCACCCAAACCAAGCATATGCCATTCAAAGCATGTTATAATTGTGGAAGAGAAGGTCACTTAGCTCGATTTTTCGCCATCAAGACAAATTCAAATAGGATGGAGGCACCAAAGGCCATCCCGTAAAATTCAAAACCCAGAAGGCAAGGGAGAGCATTTGTCATGACCTCCCAAAGAGCAAGGAACCGAATGAGGTCATCACGTAAGCTTATCATAAACTCTAATGAAGTCTATACTTTATTTGATACCTGCTTCTACCCATTCTTTTATTTCTCCTACTTGCGCCATCGATTAAATTTGACCGAGAAATTAGACTTTCGACTTATCTCGTGGAAACTCCGCTGGGAGAAACCTTCATTACATCCAATCGCTTATAAGTCTTGTTTGGTTCAAATCCAGCACTTCACATTACCCGTCGATCTTATTTCATTAAAAATACTTGATTTGACGTGATTCTAGGATCGATCGGTTAACTACTTATCATGCAAAAATTGATTGTTTTCGTAAGTGTCATTAGCTTTCATATTCCTAATCAACCTATTATGCTAATTCAAACGACCAAACCATTAAAATCAATCACTACCATCTCAAGCCATAAAGCTATTCGCTTATCAAAAAACTGGATGTCAAGCTTTCTTAGCTCATGTCACGATTTAAATAAAAATACGCCGCTTTTAAACGATATTCCTATTGTTAATAAATTTCCGACGATTCTCAAGAACTTCCCCGCCTACCCCCGTCAGAGCGTGAAATCAATTTTGTATCGACTTTCAACCCCAGACAAAACCTATTTCCAAAGCCCCATATCGAATGGCTCCTATCAACTTCGTGAGTTAAAGACCCAACCGCAGGAATTGTTAGACATCGGCTTTATTCGCCCCAGTACTTCTCCTCGGGGTGCTCCTGCTCTATTCGTGAAGAAGAAAGATGGGAGTATGCGATTTCAGTATTGATTATCTGGAGTCAATCACGCCACCATCAAAAATAGGTATCCATCGCCACGATTGATGACCTGTTTCACCAACAGTAAGGAGCCAAATTCTTTTCAAAGATCGATCTTCGCTCCGGATATCACCAATTGAAGATTAAATCACCGACATTCCAAAGACGGCCGTAACTCCCAGACGGCATTATGAATTCCTAGTCATGTCCTTTGATCGACTAATGCCCCGCCGCTTTCATGGATATGATGAACCGAGTATTCAAGGAATATTTAGATCACTTTGTGGTCGCCTTTATCGATGACATCCTTATTTATTCCAAAAGCCGTGAAGATCATGAGCAACACTTGAGGTCGACACTCCAAAAGCTTCGTGAATATAAGCTTTATGCCAAGTCAAGAAATGCGAGTTCGTCAAGAAGTAGCATTCCTCGGGCACGTGGTATCAAGTCATGGAATATCCGCTGACCCAAAGAAAGATCAAGCTATTCAAAGTCGGGAACAACCTAAATCAAGGACCAAGCACGTAGCTTTCTGCTTTAATGGTTATTATCTGAGATTCGTGGAAGGATTTTCTCTAATCGCTATTCCATCGACTCACCGACTTTAAAAGATACAAAGTTCTATTGAGCGAAGAATGTGAGAAGAGTTTTCAAGAACTCAAGAGGAGACTTATTTCAAAGACTGCTCGACAATACCATCCGCCTTGAGGGATTTGTCATCTACAAAGATGCTTCGCAAAGGGTCGGGATGTGTTCTCATGCAACATGGAAAAGTAATAGTTTATGCCTCGCGACAACTCAAAGAATATGAGAGGAATTATCCTACTCATGATCTAGAGTCAAGGCAAATGTTGTTTTGCACTTAAAATTTGGAGGCATTACTTGTATGGGGAGAAAGTGGAGATCTTTACTTGATCATAAAAGCCTCAAATATTTCTTCACTCAAAAGGAACTCAACACGCGACAACGACGCTGGCTTGAACTGCTGAAAGATTATGATCATACCATCCAATACCATCCTCGAAAAGCGAACGTGGTAGCCGACGATCGAGTAGAAAAAATCATATGCAAGTACGAAAAGCGATATTGTCAACGCAAAGGCCCATTTTGTGTGACTTGCAAAGGATGGAGATAGAATTAAAGACCTGTGGACGATGTGATGATAGCGAGTATACGAGTAGAACCGACTTTAATTGATAAAGTTAAAGTCGCCAAGCTACGCACTGAGCCGATGCGATGAGGAAGAAAGAAAAGTGCAAGAAGGTGCTACGCCGCCAAGCAAGAATCGATGAAGAAGGAATACTTCGAAATCAACTCCACTTTGTGTTCCTAACGACCCCGATTTAAAGTATAATATCATGATGGAGGCACACAACACACCATTTGCAATCCATCTCGGGAGTACCAAAATGTATCATGATATTCGCCATACATTTTGGTGGAGCAATACGAAGAGAGAGATAGCGCTGCTTATCTCAAGGTGTCTAACTTGTCAACGAAGTTAAAGCGAGCATCAAGTACCAAAAGGTCCATCAGAACCACTTGAAATTCCGTAATGGAAGTGGGAGCACATTACCATGGATTTCAAGCACGGCCTTCCTAAGGTTTCTCAAGGCATCGATGCGATTTGGGTCATTGTTGATAGATCGACCAAGTCCGCTTCATTTCTTACCGATACGAGAAACTTATACACTTGAACGCCTTGCTCAGATGTACATAAACGAGATTGTAAGATCGCATGGTATGCCTAAGATCCATAGTTTCGATCGAGACCCAAGATTCACTTCACGATTTTGGGTTAGTTTGCAAAAAGCTATGGGCACAGATTTCACGATTTAGCTTCTAAGATATCATCCTCGCATTTTGACGGACAATCGGAGAGGACTATTCAAACTCTCAAGATCTATTAAGACTCGTGGTCCTTGATTTCAAGGAGTCGGGACAAGTTCTTACCATCGTGGAGTTTTCCTACAACAACAGCTTATCAAGCAAGTATCGCTGGCTCCATTCAAGCGCCAGATGGAAGAAAGTGTCGCTTCTCCAAGATGCCGGATGAGGTGGGTGAAGCAACGTTGTTGGGACCGAGTTGGTACGTATGACTACGGAAAAGATTCAAACGATCCGACAACGATAAAAACCTCACAAAATCGATAAAAGAGTTATGCCGATCTTCATCGAAAGGACGGGAATTCGATATATAGAGATCATGTGTTGTTAAGAGTCGCTTCCATGGAAAGGAGTTACAAGATTTGGAAAGAGAGGAAAACTTAACCCTCGATTCATCTATCCATTTTAATCCTCGATCGAGTAGGAACTGCGCCTATATAGACTCGCTTTTACCGCCAAATATGTCTCGTTTCATAACGCTTTTCACATATCTATGTTACGTAAATATGTGAAAGACCCGAACCATATTATCGAAGTTAGAACCGATTTAAATAGCGGAAGATTTGACGATGAAGAGGTTCCTGCTCAAATTTTGATAAGAAGGAACATATTCTACGCCCAAGGTTATACCTCAAGTCAAAGTTTTGTGGAGGAACCACGATGTCGAGGAAATGACTGGGAGTTAGAATCAAATGAAATCAAGGTATCCTTACCTCTTCGACATACCAGTATCGCACTTCTAATTTCGAGGGCTTAAATTTCATAAGAAGGGAGAGGTCAGAAGACCCCAAATTTTTATAAATAAAGATGAATTTTTCTATAAATATTATTTTTGAATATTATGGAATAAATTTGATATAATGTTATAAATAGGGGTAATATTTATAAATTTTGCAAAGTATGCAAGTTGTTATAAAATATTCGTTGGCCTGGGAATATTCTTTTTGTTAGGGAATATTCGCATAATGGCTCAATCATCAGGTGGACCCACAATGTAATTATCATTTGATTGATCGAGAAAACGACAAAAATATTTTATAAAAATAACTACGAGGTGTTACCGTTAAAACCGCTGAACTACCCTATGGTAAAAAGTACAAGAATACGCCAGAGTCGCATAAGAAGACACTGTGATTGATTATCGATGCTTACGTGAGAAGTCACTCACCTATGCTCAATTATCACTACAAGAATTGTCGATCATATCTCTTATATTATTGATTCAATTATTGTCACAAAGATCATCCGTATAATATGTTATAAGATTAAATCAATAATTGAGACGACAAGTTATAAATGATTAATAATTGTCAAAAGATTAAATATGTGTTGATGAAAAAAAAAATGATTTGTGGTAAGTTTGATTATTTTATGGGGGCCTATATGTCATCATCTAAGAGTCTCTTCACAATAGTATTTACCTTCACAAATAGTAATTACCTCACAATAGTAATTACCTTAGTAAGTATTTACCTTTACCTTCAATAAATAGTATATTACCTTCACAATAATAGATTTACCTTCACCAATAAGTAATTACCTTCGTCAATAGTAATTACCTTCAGAATAGTATTTACCTTCGCCAATAGTATTTACCTTCAATAATAGTAATTACCTTTCCCATACGTATTTACCACTATGTCGCTTACACCACCGAACCACTTGTCGCTTCACATTACAAAAAGCCGAACCACTTGTCGCTTCACATTACAAAGCGCCAAACCAAATGCCGCAAGCCACTCGCTTTTCACACTAAGAAAAGCTAAGCTAGAAATCTTCTATAAATAGAGGCCTAGGGCTTTCATTATTTTTCACTTAATTCATTCAAGCTTAGAGAGAGAAAGTATAGAGAGAATAAGAGAGAAAAGAAGAAGAGTATTTTGTTACTACACCGCCAGCAAAGATTCAATCTCCTACCAAATGTAAGGGTGTTATTCTTCTTATTCATGAAGAGAACTGTTGTTATTCCATCGCTTATTATTCTCGCTGAATAACTCAGATAAGTGGTTTACCCTATACTTGGTGACATTCTTCTATTATTCTCGCTGAAACATCCTGCTCTCAGGTGTTTTACACCGACCGGTTCCGCTTTTTATTATTATTCTGAACATCCTGCTCAGTGTTTTACACCGACCGGGTTCCGCTTTATTATTCTCGCTGAACATCCTCGCTCGCAGTGTTTTACACCGACCGGGTTCCGCTTTTTATTATTCTCGCTTGAATATCCTATCTCGTTTTTTACACCGGATCCGGGTTCCATCTTTATTATTCTCGTTGAACATCCTCGCTTGCAGAATTTCACCGACCGTTCCGTTATTTATTATTCTCGCTGAATAACCTCGTCTGCGCGGCTTATCGCATGCACGGTGATTTCTTTTGTTATTCCATTCTTTATTATACCCAAATGGTTAAAACTTTGACTTCTATACTCCATGAAATTAGTAGAATATCCTCGATATTTCATGCTTCATCCAAAGATCTTTTCATGGAAATATTCTTCCGATCATTCTTGAATTTTACTCTACAAAACAAAGATTATGTCGATAATTTGACGTTAATAATTCCCGGATAAAATAATTTTGAACTTGTTTTATCAATTCTTATATCATTGTCATCATCCTCATGTTTATATTTTTTTTAAAGTCATCTCGTATCAGAAGAGTATGATGGACTTGGGTATGATTACGACCAGAGACTATTCTTGTAATCACGACCGTAATGTTACAAATGATGTGATAAAAATCCTCAAAGGGTCAGAAGTATCGATGGACAAATTGTTGGCATGATCATGACTATTAATGAATACACAAATATTCTCGCCCGTAGTGCATGAATAATTGTGGTCGCGATACTAAAGAATATCCTCGTCAGAAAAGGGTGGGTGATTCGATGATGTGAATATTTATTAAAGTCGAGTCTCATTTATAAACAAAGGATGAAAAACTTTTAAAACCTAAAAGATAGTAGACTTTTATTTTCTACTGACTTTTTAAATGGATCAGATATTCACGCAGCAGCTTAAACCGGTTGTTCATCAGATTTTATCGCTTAACATTATCAAGACTATTGATAATTTATTCTCGCATTATCTTAGTCATAATATTTCTTACCGGGCTAGTTGAGCTCACCCTTTCTTTCACCGTTTCTCTTGAAATGATAATATAGCCGGGACGAGCCTGGGAAACGAGTGATGGTCCTCAAGATAAGATTAGTAGTCCTCACTATTCTCGTAAAATAGTGTGATAATAATCAGAATGAGGACTTTTTTTGAGTTTCAGTAATATATCTAGTAGATTTATATTTGTATTTAAACTCACGCTTATGTCGATTGCATACCTACGCTTATGTTAATAAGTTGTATTTTTAAATTTCGCACTACGTAAGTGTCGCACCCAAGATGGGTGATGTATACCTAATTTAATTGGACACCCCTTCACGATACGCATCAACTAATCCCCTCCCATCAATCTTAATCCTGCGGTACATCCAGCTCCGGTCGACTGACATCTTTAATTAAAGAAAATACCCAATTAGATCAAGAATAATCATAAATGTGGTATAGTTTACCTGGTATATATCTCCACTCTACAGGGGTTAGGCTTCTATCCCGTTCCTGGATGTGTCTCCTCACTAATACCAATCTTGAGCATGTTTCTTATATTTTAAGAAAATTTCAGCAGCACCTCCCCATGGTCTCCAAGTACACGAAATAGACCAAGACAACTTAGTCTAAGTATGCACTCGAAGAACATATAGAGATACCAGCTTGTAAAATCCTCAAAATATTATAAACACGCACCTTATGAATTGGCACCGGCCTAAGTGAGAGACATAACATCCAGTAACAGACCCAAATTGGGGACTACTCGACATTCACTCCTACTGAGTAAATGTCAAACGGGTTTCTAAGTTCGAAAGTATAGTGCATATATTTTTGAGTGTATTGAAGATTAAAGGGAGAGTATTATTGAGTTTATTGAAAATTGTGGCAAACTAAGCAAATGCTACTTAGTTTATTTTGCCAATGATAAACTAAGTAAGTGGTACTTAGTTTATGAGAATTATTTTTTGGAATCTATAGAGACTACTGTTCGAGCGACATTCACTCCTACTTGTCAAACGGGTTTCTAAGTTTCATAGTGGTTTCAGCTATAATGACTACTACCAGAAGAGTCAAGGACTTCCTTGTATGCAGAGTTCGACATAGCAGTTGCAGCTAATAGTACTCCAACCGCTTCCTCGGCAGCAATTTGACAAAAAAAGGGTTGTAGTTCCTGTTTGTATCCCATACTTGAATAATAAAGTTAATTGAATTACTGCGGATATTCTTCATTGTTTTACATCATAACAGATGACAGCATCTCGAAGGAGTTCCATTAAGTTATTGAACAAAGTTCCAAGTTATGCAACCCTCTAGATGAACGAACAATCACTTCTCTACTAGGAATGAATCATGCTTGATATAGGTCCAATCCATGACATAGACAACTTTTCACCACTCCAAATTCCTCAGATGGGTAGTTCTCATAGAAAAAGAGGTGAGACGTTCCGTGAGAACTACCCATCTAAGAAATTCAGAGTGATGAGAAGCTGTCTATGTCATAGATTGGACCCATATCAGGAAATGATTCATTTCTAGTAAAGAAGTGATCGTTCACTCATCTAGAGGATTACTTAACCTAGAACTTTGTTCAACAACTTAATGGCACTCCTTCAGTATGCTGTCATCTGTTATGATGGAAAAGTGAGGAATGTCCGCAATAATTCAATTAACTTTATTATTCGAGTATATGACACAAACAGGAACTACGACCCTTTTTTTTAATTGCTGCTGACCAACCGGTTGGAGTACTATTAGCTGTAACTTCTATGTCGAACCTTGCATACAAGGAAGTGCTTCATTTAATTTATATGTTATTATATTATAGTTAATTTAATTATATGTTATTATATTTGAAAATTGTGGCAAACAAAGTAAATGGTACTTAGTTTATTTTACCAATGAAAAATTAGGTAAATGCTACCCAGTCAACATGTATTTTATTTTATTTATTAAATATGTCAACAACTTATTATTCAGTTACTTTTAATTATAGAAAACTAAGCAAATTGTAATTAGTTTATTATTTTATGTTATGTAAATTTATTTCAAATATATTATGTTATTTTAATTTATGTATATTTTAATTTATTAGCTTTGATTTTATTTAATTTGGGATATTTTTTATGTAATGGAAAACTAAGCAAATTCTACTTAGTTTAAGATAATTATTGTATTTTATTTTATTTTACTATATTTTATTTTATTTTTATTATATTATATTATTTAAATTAATTAATTTACATTTAATGATATTAAATTAAATTAAATTTTAAAATTTTAATTTATTCTAGTTTATTATTAAATTTATTTTATTTATTTTAAATTTAATTTATTATTATACTTTGATTTATTTATGCATTTTAATTTATTTTTTATTATTTTAATTTATATGTTTTACTTTAATTTAATTTAATTTAAATAATTTATTTATTTTATTTTATTTTTATTATATTATATTAAATAATAAAGTAAATATATTTTATTGTATTAAATTAAATTAAATTTATTTGTAATTATATTATATTAAATAATAAAGTAAATTTATTTTATTTTATTAAATTTATTTATGTTATTAAATTTATTTTATTTTAAAGTTTATTATATTATATTATTTATTAAAGTTATTTAAATCTCCTAGTATTTTATTTTGTATTAATTTATTAATTTATTTAATTTTTCTAGCATTACTACTTAGTTTTAGTGGCAAACTAAGTCCTAATTGTCTTTTATATAGTTAATTAAATAATTATTTATTACCATCTATAACTTCCACAGAAATTCAGTTGAAAATTCGGTCGACAAAATAAGAGAAGTCTTCAATTGATTCACAAATTAAAATTCACAATGCTGGAAAAGGCAGAAATCACAACACTGCAAATTATAAGTTTATCACACTGCATTTCACTTCATATGGCAGCAAAAGGCATAAAAATGATATACTATAACCAAATTGATATATATATATATATATATATATATATAATAACTGAACCAAATTCAGATACATCAAATTCACTATAACAGAACCAAATCAGATACAAATTAGACTGCTGACCCCAAATTAGAACCAAATCAGATGCAATTGTCTGACTTGACCCCAAATTATACTGTGAAACTTACCAAAATTATGATATATATTAACCCTATAACCAAATCAGATGCAAGTGTAACTTTAAACCAATTTCAGTCAAAATCAACAGCATATATATTAACCCTAGTTAAAAAAATTAAGAATTTCAGTATGTACCTTGAATTACAAGAGGAAAAATGAGGAGGGAAAGAGAGAATTGGAGGGTCGGGGAGCTAGCCTCGACGGTGTGGTGGTCGCTGGCAGTGTGGTGGTCGTAGGGCAGGGGGTGAGAGCGGAGGTGGCGACCGAGAACAGAGGTGTGATGGTGGCAGGGCAGGAAGGTTCGGCTGAGAAGGCAAGAGGATCGCGACTGAGAGAGAGAGATAGATAGAGAGATAGAGAGCAACGTCTGAAATGAATCTGCAGATCTGTTTTTATTTAACTATTTTCGATGGAATTTTGTCAGAATTATATCCGTCGGGGATACGTTAAGTTCGCTGAACATTCTATCGAAAATACTAGTATTCCGTCGAGAAAATAATTCGCGCTGGCGGGCTTTTTTGGCGCCTTTACTAGCACATATTTTCAACCGAATTCAGTTGTATTTATGTTATTTCTGAGGAAATTAGTTCCGACAGAATATTCCGTTGGGAATATTCTAAGACCGACTGAATTGGTTCTGTCGACAATATATTCGTCGGAATTAGCCAATTTTCTTGTAGTGAATGCTACTTTTATCTTTTTCACAAACAATTTATTACGTGTATTGAAAGTTATATCTTGTATTAAAAATGGTTAAAATTATGCTTTACACTGGATATGATAAAAAAAAGTTGCGTATAAAATATTTCTTTCGTTCTACAAGAAGAAATTCATTTAAAATTTTATTTCATTACATGTTTATCTCTAAAAATAAATAATACTCATTTAGTAATAATGATATAATAATAAAATTATGATTATAAACTGTAGAATATATATTATGTTATTTTGTGAATTTTTCTTTTGCAAACTAAAAATATGTGAAATTAGGCTTTTTGGTAAAATAATAATAATAATAATAATAACAATAATATATTAATGTTATATTAAATTAATGGATAAAGTTACATTAGTGATTTTTAAATGAGGAGGTTAGAGTTAGGTTAGTGACTTTTAAATGAGGTGATTAGAGTAAAGTTAGTACCTTTTAAATGAGGTGGCAGTTTCTAGGTCTTAAATCTAATAATTTTAATTATAAAACTTTAAATGGAGACTCTTCATTTTAAATTAAAATGGAGAGGATCCTGATCCATCCACATACACATGCACCAAGTAGAATTCATTCTTATTTTCTTGTATATATTTATATAAAAGAGTCTTTCATAATCTAAGTTAATTACTTGTCAAAATTTACATATTATATGTTTGAGGATATTTATTTACTAAGCGTACATATTGTATATTGGAGAATATACTTGCAAAATATACTTTAAATATCCTTCATAGGACGACGGAGAGAGTAACAATTAATATTTTTAAACTCAGACGAGTTATCGAACTGAAAAAATTATTGAATAGATGCGTTATTGGTTTAACTAGTGGTTGAATCGTTAGTGAACTAGTGACATCATAAATATATAAAAATATATATTATTAGTAATTAATAAAATTTTAATAATCTCGTTTTTATGAATTAAAAAATAATAAAGTTGAGTTACAATATTACTAAAAGTGGTTAATTTTAATATTTAAAAAAATTTGCTACAAAAAAAATATTAAAAAATAATAGAAATCTGGTTCATCGGGTCAACTTAACTGGTTTTACTGGTTGAATCACCAATTCGACTGTTGGTCAATCGGTTCAATCACAGTTTTGACTAAACTGGTTCAACCGGTTCAAACCAGACAGAGATATAGATCAGCCTCCTAGTTCAACCAAATTGAACTAGTTTGGTCGAGCCGTATTTGAAAAACAAAGTAAAACAATATTACGGTTGAACAAAAACCGAATAAAACTGAATAACCAAATTGATTTTTTTAAAACGAATTATTTCGGTTATTTGGGTATATTCGGTTATAAACATTTTATATTTTGGTTTTTGATTTTGGTATCAGATATGGAAATTAGACTATTCGGATAACTGATTAATCGAATTAGAAACTTAAAAAAAATAAAATACTATGTTTTATTAGAATTTGATAGACATTGTCATATAGATTATGTACTTATGTATTGTTAAATTGAAATTATTAGATTAGTTTATGAATTATATATTATGATTGCGGATTGTGGTTAAATATTATTTGAAAATTTTAATGTGAAACTTGTGAATTTTCTTTTTTGTAAAATTAAGTTCATATTTAAGTTATTAACCGAATAATCGAATAGTATAATTCGATTAATTGAGTTTTAGTTATTCGGTTAGTACATATTTAATTTCAAATGCTTGTTCGAATAGTAAAATTATATGAAATTCAATATTCGATTATAACTGAATAGACAATTCGGTTCGATTCTAATAAATACTCACCCCTAATATATATATATATATATATATATATATATGACGACGGGTGAAACCATCGCTATAGCCTAAAAAATCGTCGCCATAGTCTACTGTGTAATACACAGTTGTGTACATACATAGAGCCTTATATATATATATATATATATATATATATATATATATATATATATATATATATATGATCTTATAAGATATTATTATTCATACTTACTGTTTACCCCTTTAGCGACGGACCAAGATTTATTCGGTTATACAACCGCTGCCTATACTTTTAGTGACGCTATATGTTGTCCGTTTGTTAAAAGTATAAACGACGGTTGTATGGTGACCGAAACCGCTGTTAGATCCATCGCTAAAGGAGGTGAGCACGGATACTAGTAAAGATAATGAGATGACTGATCCTTTTCTATATATATATATATATATATATATATATATATATATATATATATATATATATAATAACTCCCTTCCTAAAAGCTTTTATTAACTTTTCCGTGTACTTGCTCTTCCTCTTTCTAGTTGCTAGCTCTTTATTTGAATCTGAATTTTTCTTTATTTAATCTCTATATATATGTATACACTTTGCATGTGGGTGTTTTTTTCCTTCTTATAATGAATTATAGAAAGCCTTGAGTCCATGCCAAACAATAGGAAGAAGAACACACACACTCTCTCTCTCACACACACCCCCTATATATATATATATATATATATATATATATATATATATAGGGTATAGGGAGTTCAAATCACCTATTATATCACATGAAGTAAAAGTACATATCATTTTCTTAAGTATTTTAATTTTATCCGCAATCTTCAATTTCTTATGTTGCAGTTGTCGGATGTGAATTCTCAAAGATTTGAAGAAATCTCACTTGAATGATCATGTATATAAAGGTTGTCACAATAATAATAATAATAATAATAATAATAATAATTATTATTATTATTATTATTATTATTATTATTATTATTATTATTATTATTATTATATAAAGTTATTTTTTAGGGTTAACAATGGAATGCATCTTTATCGTGCTTGTATTACTATTATTAGTAGGGTAATGTTATAAGTATCTTTCTCGAATTACACCATCATGTGCATGAAAAGTCACTTATGCCCTTAATCTAAAACATTTGGGAATGTGGTGTGTGAAGAGAGAGCAAAATAGACTTTTCATGTAATCTGATTGTCTATTCTTTAATTACAAAAATTCGGCCGACACAACTTTAATCACATTGATAATGCTCTCTCCGTTTCTTAATATAAGTTATTTTAGAATTCTGCACAAATATTAAGAAAATAATTATATAACATTAAATATAATATTAATTGTCTATATTATCCTTGTATTGGAAAAAATAGTGTTATTTATTAGACAAAAAATACTAAAAATTATATTTATTACTTGGGATAATATTGGAAACTAAGCAATTAATACTTATTTAAAATTCTCAAACGACTTATATTAATGGACAAAAATAATTCTCTAAAACGACTTATATTAAAAAACAGAGGAAGTAGTACGTGCTGTCAAAATATTTATTTTAAGCAAGTTACGAATTACATTTTACTAGTATATGCAAGTATAGAGAAACGCTTAATTCTTTTTTATTTAATTTGACGTTTTTTTGAAAAAATTATAAAATATAATTAATAACTTGTTTGATTGATCAAATTAGATTTAAATCTCAATATTACTCTTGTAAAATTTATAGAAAACCAAAAAATTAATTCTTAATATAAAATGATATCAAAAATTAAATCATCATTTATAATAAACAACATATGTAACAAATTTTACCCTATAAAATATAAAGGTAAACAGAAATTAGAGAAGAATCATTTTTAACTTTTTATATCATAATAATTTGACAAAACCAAAAACATCATAACACCAACTTGACATTTATAAATAAATGAATTCAATGTGCATGTAAATGAATACTCCATATATATTATACTAGTATGCTATCGAAAGATTGTCATGTAACAGCTAATGAGGCCAAGAGTACGGACATGAAAGGGGGTGGTAAGTGTGAATAGTTTAAGGAGGAGTGTTGCAGAAAGAGGAGAGAGATTTTTTTTATTTATTTATTTATCTCGAAGGCTTCAAAAACTCACTGCAGTGCTTGTTAAGTTTGACCGTCAATAAAGGAATCAAAAGACGGTAAAACACATGGCCATCTTCTATTTTTTACTATTATTCAAACAAAGCCTGCCTCCCCTCTTCCCAACTGTAAAATAATCGAAAAATAGTTAAATGCTGTGTTCCCTCTCGGTAATCTCATTTTAATCATGCCCCACGCCTCCTCTTTAACTATCACTTTTGACCATAAGGAAATCTCCTAATCTACTAGCTACCTAGATTAATTTCTTATATTATTACTATACCGTAATTTTAAATTTTACTTTTTACTGCTTTTGTCAGCTGGGCATTGTTGAGTTGTCTTACATAGCATAGAGTATGATGCGGTTTGGTGTGGTTGAAAACCTAAACCGTACATGAAATTGATTGATATGCGATTTAACAATTCTAAAATTACATGACATCTCTAGTTATTGGTGCGACGCGGTTTTCAAACTTGTGATGCGGTTTCATTTGTTTTGATTTTAGTTCTAAAATTAATTGATATAGTCAACAATAATATTCAATACATCAAATTCAACTTTATGTAGAAGAAATCATACATGATATTAACATAATAAGATAAAATAACAAGTTTAGGTTTGAAATTTGTTACTTATGAATGCTTCAACATTGCTCAAACCATTAAAATTCAATTAAAAATATTTTTACTCACAAACAAAAAGTTTAAAATGCATAAAACATAATTAAAATTATCTAATATATTTTTAAGAATTAGGAAGTTAATTTACTCAATCGTCGCTCGCTAGCTCTATTCTTGCTTATTAACGATAGTTTGTTCTTGGTTCCAAACTTACTACAAAAAAGGGCCTTTTATGATGGCTCAAATCCATCATATAAATTTAAAAAAGCATCACACAAAAGGTTTTTATGATGATTTTAGCCGTCACTAAGGCCATCTTGTATATCCCCATCATGAAAGTCTTTTTGTGATAGTTTTGACAATCACGCAAATGCTTAGTGTTTTTGTGATGATTAGTACAATCACATTAACAAGTAATCTATTGTAATTGTCAAAGTCATCACAAAAAAATACATGATTTTAGTGATCAATGTTAAGAACGTGAATTTCTTTTTATGGACAATCTATTGTATCAAATGATACTTGTAGGATTTGAACCCTCCCCACCCCACCCCACCCCACCCCACCCCACCCCACCCCATTTGCAAACTAAATATAAAATATTATCACTACACCTAAAGTTCAAATTATGATTATAATTTTAAAACAAAATATAAAATGAACGTATGTGAGTTGACTTACTAAACAAAATTAATCTCACATAAGATTTGGTGATTGCAATGACAGTCATAAATACTCTATAATGATGGTAAAATTAGTCATCACTTAGATCTAGTCATATTACAAAAAAAGGTCATTGTCGACGGGCTTTGTCGTCGCCAATGACCCCCTTGATGTCGACAATGAGGTCATTGGCAACGACAACGCCTCGTCGCCTCGGCTCACGCCTTTCGATCGCCACCGTGAACGTGAGGACATCAAGCGATGGTTGTCTCGTTTGCAATAACTCATCAAGCGGCAATTTACAAGGGCAATGGATCCGTCTGGTCGCCAATAACTATTTAAAATTATTTATTAAAATGGTCATTAGTGTAAGACCCCAACTTTTTAATAAATAAAATTGAATTTCTTTTATTCATTGTTTTGAAATAATAAGGAGTTAATTTGATATAATGCTTTGGTTATGGGTGAAATGTGCAAATTTTACAAAATAAGCAAGTGGTTATAAAATATTCATTGTTGTCAGGGAATATTCGTTTAGTCGTGGAATATTCTTGCTGTTGGGGAATATTCGTACGATGGCTCAACCATTTGTGGGCCCCATAACGGAAAACGATTGGATGAAGAAAACGACAAGTTTGAGTTTTTATAAATAATTGCGTAATTATTATCAATTAATAATTGCTGATTACCCTGCTAAAGTACAAAGAATATGCGTGGTTGCATAGTAGCACACGGTATTGCACAGTATTGTTGGATTATTGATTCTTACTTAATAAGGCACTACTCAATAATTATTACAGTAATTATTGTTCAATATTTTATTTTATTAATTCAATAATTGTTACGTTGATATTTTATATTATTGTTGTTTCAATAATTGTCACTACACAGTATTTCCATTATCAGATCAATAATTCATATTATTTGAATAATATTATTAGATAGCATTATTGGCAATGTCTAAGGAAGTTTTGTATAGGAAAGGGGTTTGGTCATCTAATTGCGCGCCAGTAAGGAGAAATCCTTATCGGAAAGCCCCCTCTTTCCTGGGAACGACTTGGTTGTCATAATTATGATTCTGTAATAATATTTGTGAATAATTAATTATTGATTTATATGATAAGAAATATTTATTTTATGTGGATATAAATGAAGGAATTAATGCGGATGTGTTTTATCAGTATTTTGTCAGAATGGAGGTATTAAAAATCATCCGTATGTGGATTTTGGTCTTTTTCTGTTTGGAATTTGGAAAAACTTTCTTCTACAAAGTTGTAGAGAATTTAATTTCCTATGGAATGGACATAAAATTCGTATTTTTCTGATAAAAGGGCTATTTATTATGAATTATTGAAGTTTCATAAATAAATGTTTTTATTAAAATTATGGGTGTGACCCGCTTTTGTTTTTTTGTGAAAACATGTGCTGAGAAATTTTCAAAGATGGCATGCTCAGCTTGTTCAAAAGGAGTGTGCGTAGAAGGGAAAAAAATTATTATTTTATTAATTTAGTCTGCTTTGGCGTTCTGGCATTTTTCTATAAATAGGTGCTTAGGTTAGAATTGAAAATCACATCAGAAACATAAGTTTTCTCTCTCTATATTATCGAGCGTATTTAAATTTAGTGGTTCCCTTGAATTCCGGCGGTCCTATGACCTTGAAGTCTTTAAAGTTAGCCAATCGATTAGCTGGTTGATTTCTTGCTGTTGGGGCTCTAGTTTGCATAGCTTGAGCTAGCATGTCTGCAAAGTTCTGCATTGGATCAGCTTGATCTCCTTCATTATTCACAGACCGCTCATCTCTTTAGTTACGATTTTGTCGTCTTGACAGCATTATCTGATGAAATAAAGACTTACATTATTACCTTGTCTTTATGCCACATCTTATTAGTAGTATACAAAATTTTAAACTTAACCCAATTTCAGCTTTCTAGATTATCTAATTCAGCTTACTGAATTATTAAATTCATCAGATAATCATCTTAATAATTTACTTCTCAGAATTTAATTACTTATCCAAACATACAATCATATCATTGCATTTATATTCATGCAAATAGTACATAGTACTTTTCAGTACATTGCACATACTACTACAAACGGTTACTATCCCTTTGTGACAAAAGTTGAGATTCATTACTACAACTTTACACAAAAAAAGTTGAGACATACAAAAGTTATCTTGATATTCATACCAAATCGAATATTATACTCCAAAAGATTATACTCCTCACACTTAATCTTTCTTCCGTCCACTTCCTCCATCTGTCTTCTTTTTAGGACAATTCTTAACCCTATGACACGTTCCACCACATGCAAAACATCCTCCTTTCTTTGGTTTAGGACAATTTGGTGATAAATGTCCTTCCTGACCACAATTGTAACACAAATTCTTACCCCACATACATTCTCCTGAATGGTTCTTTCCACACTTGCCACATGCTTGTTTCTTTTTTGAATGCGAGTTGTTGTCACTATCGTAGTTCTTTTTCCTTTTATTACCCTTCTTTTTCTTACTTACATCTTTAGATGATACACTACACTTAACCCTCATTCTATCGACTTGTGCCTTCAGATTATTTCATTCTTTTTTCATCTCACATAATGCTCTTTCTGTCTTCCATAATTCCCCCAGAAGAAGTACTTTAGTCCTTGAATCTTGAACTTCTGCAGATGCTTGACCTTCTTCGATTGCTACTTTGCCTTCTTCCCCATCTTTGATCTTTATTTTTGGCTCCACCTTAGTTTCTTTGGAATATACTTCTTCTTCTTCATCCAGCTCCATCTCGGGGTACTCGTCATGATCGCTTGCTAGATTTATCGCAGGTTCGTCTCTTAAAACTTCCTCAACTGACTCACCCTGAGCTGGCACCTCGACTAATGGCATTGGTGCAACTGCTAACATTTCCGTAACTATCTTATAATCTCCCGACATCCTGTCACCAGTTTTAAATAACTTCATTAGTACATCACTATCAAACATAATCCATAAACATTGAGTGTCCCCATATCTTACTATTGATGAATTTTCCTAATCCATCACTTAGAACTCTAAACGAATTTTCTCTATCCTGTTTATGGTTATATTCCTAAGGCTTCCCCCACCTAAGGTTTATAACCTACAGCTTTGATACCAACTTGTGACGCCCCCAAATCTGGGTTCCCTAACCTCGGGTTTAGTGCTCACTATCCATCATATATATCACATCTAACTAGTCATTCATAAATGAAAAACATCATTCATAATATTCCTTAATACAACTTATAACAATATCCCAGGTTAACTAACCTTGACATAACTTACATACCCTTATATAATCAAAAGGTTTACATAAATAATTATATAATAAAACATATCCATTAGAAGTTGATAATAACTACTCTTGAGCCTTGCCTTTGCCTTTGTCCCTGTTAGAACCTTCTGCTACATTGGCATTAGCTGAAATATTTTATTTAAGCAAGGGTGAACAACAAGTTTGCCCCGCAAGTTAAAATATACAATAAATGATATATATCATGAATAGAAGAATCTAGCTTCTATAGAACTTCAACAACAATCAAACGATTTCGAAGTAGCGGAATAATAATAATTCAATCTCAATAATAAAACTTTCTCCCATTTCATACTGAATAACATATCAGAGATGAAAGAGTAAAATTCTTTCAAAGATTCAATAATATTCAATTGAATAAGAAGAATTAACAATACTGCAACAATATTCAATAAAGTGGGATATACCTAGATTTCATGCTGAGTGATCACAAAGGATCATGAACTAATAGAGGAATCATTTAGTTATTAAAACTAAATTACCACAAGAATATAAATTAGTTATAAAAACTAAACTATAATCTTCTGCAAGTACCTGGAGCGGCCAACTCCTTTGTACCCTATATTATGCATAATACTCAATAATAGCGCATATGTCGATTTACGACATTAAAATTTGTTTATCTCAGTCTTACTTCACGTGTTCGTACCACATCAATATGGTTTGGATTACTTTCAAAGAAATACTATGATTTCAATAATTAATAACAATACTAATTTAGCTGAAACCAATGGCATATATCTTCCAATAACAATTCAATTCATAATAAATAAAACATTTCACGCTTTAACAAATATTAGTCTCGCCAAAACAATTAGCTGAGACATGATTTATAAATAGTTCAAATAATAGAACAAGAATCAATTGCACTACGTGCGAATTACAACAATCATTATAAATGTGAATAACTATCAATAATTATTCACTACCATGCTTGAAAAATAGTAACTCAAGTTGAGTTAGGAAACTTGCCTTTCGCGTTGATTACTGCTACACAATATACTTATCTGCGTTCGTAAGACCTATAATAAACAATATCGGTCTTATAATTAGCACAATAATTTATAACACATAACACTATAATTCACAGTTGATCTTTCTCCTAGACACATTACCACATAGCCACATCAGTGTTTATAACTTATATAAACACTCATTAAGTCTAACTAGTTTGGTCTGGTTGGACTTCGATCTATTCTCGGTGTTCTGGTCACCCTATCCGACAATTAACACATTGATTATCAATTAAACTTATTTTCAAAGCTTCAATATTATTTTAGATAAGTCAATTATCATTAATAATATTTTTCGAAAGCTTTTAATAATTTATAAACAATTATTATAATTTATAAAAAAATTTCAAACACTGGAATCATTTTTAAATGATTTAAATATCAAATAATCTTATCATCATTAATATTTAATAATATAAAAATATTAATGACATACTTGTAAAATATTAAAGTTATTATTAATAACTTCAAATATTTTTAAATCATCAATATTCTACTTAAATAATTTTTAAAATAATTAAAATCATTTTAAGTCGTCACCATTAATATTTAAATATTAATGAAATTCTTATCAAAATATTAAAAGTCATTAATTATAACTTAAAATATTTTTAAATCATGTTTCTCATTTTAAATGATTTTTAAATCAATAAAATCATTTTTAATTCATTTATTTAATATAATAATTAAATAAATCTAATATCATTAATATTAAATTATTAATGAAAATTGTCTAAAAATATTAAAAGTTACAATTTATAACTCAAAATATTTTTAAACATTTTATTCAAATTTAAAATGATTTTTATAATAATAAAATTATTTTTCTCTAATTTATTTAATATATTCATTAAATAAATTAAATACCATTAATATTCAAATAATTATAAATATTAATGAAAAATATCCCAAATAGTCAAAAGTTATTTTTCATAATTAAAAATAATTTTTAAAACTATTTTTGTAATTTTTTTAGAATTTGTTTTTATTTTTAATTAATTTCTGGAAAATCAGAAAATAGAAATTAAAAAAACCGTCGCTATAGCCTATAACGACGCTTTCTGTCGTCTTAGGTGTTCTTGAGCTCAAGAACACTGACAAGTCAGTGTTCAAGGGTGCTTGTTTGACCACTTGTAATTCCATGTTCTTACATGTTTTGGGTTTTCTTGAGCATCGATCTTGTAGTAGGTGTGTAATACTACAAGTATCAATCATCATCTAGATCATAACACATCATATCATGAAGATCTGGGCATTCTAAATCACTGTCAGAACGTTTCTGGGTTTTCCAGAAACCCAGGCAGTTCGAGTGGTCAGTTTCATGCTCAATTTAATCTAGGTTCCAGTCATGATTCATGTGATCTAATGACTCAAATATGTAGTCCTTATGTCAAGGAACATTACTATAACAACAGATCAATTAAAAAATAACACATTCTCCAGATTAAATCCGGTCAAAGTATGTCAGAATGCTTGTTCTAACAGTTTCTGGAAATTCTAGAAACTCGACTTTGTGACCGGATGGCCAGGTTTGACCGTCCACTACACTCGATCAGTTGATGTTTTAAGGGATCTAAAGGCCAGGATCTATAGTCCATATAACAAGTTACAATCTAGTTAGAAAAATAACATCAAAACTTCAATAATATGACAATTCGTGGCCTTAAAAAATGTTGTCAGACACTGGTATTTGAATTCTTAGTTACCCAGAATTCATCTGGTCATGCCCGGTCAACGGGTTTTGACGTCATGCCCGGTCAACGGGTTTTGACCAACTATAACCTGAAATCTAGACATCAAATGACTGTGATTTCACTTACAGAACAAAGAACACATATCAAGCTATAGATCTAAAACATAAAACATCAAAAATTATGAACAAGGAAAAATCTGGAGCCACTGACATTAGCTTGTCAGATGACTTTCTAGGGTTCATGGACAATTTTTGAAAACTTCATTTTTAAGGCCTTTGATTCTATAGATCTATGATGGATCATCATAAAACATCTTCTAGCACAAATATAAACACATATACACAAATTTTTTCTTAACATGTAAGATCAAACTCAAGTTAGGGTTTATACCTTCTAGTTTAAAATCCTTGATCTAAGATCTCCTTAGCTGATATTGATGATCTAGGGGCTGTTTATGGGATTGAGACACTTGTGAATTTCGGAGGTTAGGAGAGCAAAAAGTAAGTTGAGTGTTTGGGTGTAAAATGACCAACTTTTGATGAATTTCTCTCTCTTTAATCTATATATAATATGATATATGTATAGATCTAATGTGTTGGCTGATGTTGCTAGAGTTTAATAAGTCACCAAGTCAAATTATTAGGTCACCAACTCCAAATATAGAAAGATTTGCAAGTTAGCTCATTAAAGAATGAAAAAGGGTATTATGGTCATTTGCAATATAATTTTAATGGCATACTAGAATTTTATCCAAACCCTTAGGGTTTAACCCTAAGGTTCTAACCCTTAGGTTTTACAACTTTAGTTTCTAAAAAATTTTAATTAGGGTTTTAAATAGGAAATTAAGATTTCTAAAACTATAATTAGGGTTTTCTAATTATATTAAGTTTACTAATCAAATTAAAGTTTAGTAATCACATTAGGCTTGTTAATTAGGGCTAGGGTTTCTAAAGTTGTTAAGCATAACTCTACTCTTATTTTTCAGTCAATACACAAATTAACCACTTCCCAAAACTCGTATCACAGATACACAACACAATATTAATAGTCAATATCAATATTAAAAAAAAAATTATTCGTAAAAATTCAGATTATTCAAAATTCCGGGTTATCACAGATGACATGCTCAGCTTGTTCAAAAGGAGTGTGCGTAGAAGAGAAAAAAAATTATTATTTTATTAATTTAGTCTGCTTTGGCGTTCTGGCATTTTTCTATAAATAGGTGCTTAGGTTAGAATTGAAAATCACACCAGAAACATAAGTTTTTTTCTCTCTATATTATTGAGCGTATTTTTTTGAGCATTTAGATACTTTGAGAATTGCTATTCAGTGCAAGTTTTCTTCAGTATTACATCCGATATTCCAGTTAGAAGTGCTGTTCTTTTGAGGTAAGGGATGTTATTTTCTTCGTAAATGATATTATTTCTTTCAATATCATTATGCCGAAATATTGGTATGAATATGAATTTTATTGTGGAATTTCTACCTTTTTGTGTCGGGATTACTATTCACGTATACGACACTATTCACGTATACGGCACAATTCACGAATACGACACTATTCACTGAAAAATAAAATTTTCTCTTCTTTGTCCAAGATGTCTATTATGCTTACTATCTTTGATTGTATCCATGTTTTGATCTTCATTCTTGAATTTTACTCCACTATGGTTTATTATGTAGTGTTCTTGAACTTGAATTATCTAAAGTACGAATCCCTAATCTTTGTTCTTTTGTCTCACTAGATTTGTTTCTTAAAAATATTTTTCTTCATCCTCAGTCCTAAATGATGATATAACTGAATATCTTTGGCCTGTAGTGCAAAGATGAATGATTACCTGATAAATATCTTTGGCCCGTAGTGCAAAGATGAACATGATCAACTGGTGATACAAATGAATATCCTTATCCTGTAGTGCAAAGATGAATATTTTATTCAAGATGTATATTGATTGATGTTATAGGGATACAATATTGATGATGGACTTTTAAATTCATTGATGATAGTAAATTTCATTCTCTACTTAACTCTTCTAATGTATTATTGTTTCCGCTGCAGTTGTTGATCTAAAACTTGTTGTCTATTATATTCTATCAAATTTTTCCCTATTGCAGACTAAGGATAATTTGTTGTACATTATCTTAGTCATAATATTCTTTACTGGGCTAGTTGAGCTCACCCTTTTCCTTTTTGTTCCATTTTTCTTCTCAGGAGATGAGAATTTTGCAGGAACTAGCCGGGGTATGGAGTGATGGTTTAAGATAGTTATTTTAGTAGTCCTCATTATTTTGTAAAATAGTGTATCAATAATTGTACTGAGGACTTATTTGAGTTTGGATATTGTCTAGAAGACAATATTTGTATTTAAACTCACAATATATGTGTTGTCGTATTTTGCACGACAATTATAATAATGATGTTGTAGTTGTTTCTGTACTATGTATTTTGAAACTCAGAATGGGTGATGTATACCTATTTTTTGGGCGCCACAGCGTTTGGTATCGAGCTTAGGGATATGGTCTCTGCGAGATCGGGAATAGAACTAGGAGGGGAGAGATGAGTAAATCCTTCGCTAATGTGTCCTACCTTAAGCTTATTTGTTGGTCGGTCAGAATATAGGGGTATTATGTGGTATGCCATTTTCTTTAATTAACCCTTTTTGTGGCAGTATTTGAGAATGACAGCTGAAAATGTCAATAATGGAGTGTATTAGACCATGGAGACACCTTTAATCACCAACCAAGAAAACGTGCAACAGGAAGGCAATATTTCTCCTGTAAACAACACTCCCAAACAAATGATGAATGATGGCATATTTAGAAGCTTTTTGCAGTTCATACAAAATCAGATGAGGGAGACTCGTGTACAAAATATGGGTGGAAATGATAGCAGCGCGCGATTTGTCATAGTGAAGCAGTTCAAAGAGTTGGGACTACCAGAGTTCTGGGAAAAGCCGTATCCAATTAAGGAAGAAACGTGGGTTAAGCAAATTACCAAGATATTCGATGTTTTGGGATGCACGGAGGAACATAAGGTTCCATTCTCCACCTTTATGTTCTGTGGTGAGGCATATTACTGGTGGGAATTTGTGAAGCGTACCCGGTAAGCCACACTTAATATGTCTTGGGAAACGTTTTAGAAACTGTTCAATAACAAGTACTTTCCTGAAAGTATTTGTCATATGAAGGAGGTAGAGTTTATTAGACTGGAACAGAACAACATGACGGTGTCCCAGTATGAGGCGAAGTTCGCGGAGTTATCCAGGTTTGCACCTCATTTGGTAGAGAATAAGGAACGTATGACGCAGATATTTTTGGGAGGTCTAAAAGCCAAAATTTGTCAATACCTTATCTCTCATAAATTTTCTCTATATTCAGATGTTGTCAACATGACTCAATTATTAGAGCGAGATAATGAGTATGTTCAACCGAGGGACCACAACCAGTATTCATACCAAAGGACAAAGAGATCATCTCTGAGCAAAGATAACTAGTGGGGAGGGAAAAATACGGACAAAAGTGGTAACCACTCGGGTGATAATCGTGGCCATGATAATAGAAGAGGTGAGTCAAGTTGAAATTTCAAAAAGAGGAGATTCAACAATGACGGGAAGACATCAGCACCAGCACCAACAACAAATTCTAGAAGAGGAAAACGACCGCCAGTTAGATGCTACAGATGCTGAGAGGAGGGACACATAAGTCCAAACTATTCACAGCCTTCCAAGGTGTGTTTCAGTTGTGGAAAAGACGGTCATATAGCCCGATTTTGTTCAGTAGCGAAGTCAAGTTCAACTGGAATAGTGGCACCAAAGGTGACTACGGACAAAACAAAGTCGGTGGTTCAAGGGAGAGCGTTTGTTGTGACTGGCCAAAACGCGAGAAACCTAAACAAGGTGATCACGGGTAAGCTAATCTTAAACTCTTGCGAAGTTTATACCTTACTAGATACCGGTTCTACCCATTCTTTTATTTCTCCTGCTTGTGCTCAACATTTAAACTTAACTCTAGAGAAATTAGACTTTGACTTATCTGTGGAGACTCCGTTAGGAGAAACTTTCATTACATCCACTGTTTATAAATCTTGCTTGATCTAAGTTGACACCATCACATTACCTGTTGATCTTATCTCTTTAAAGATACTTGTATTTGATGTGATTTTAGGGATTGATTGGTTAACCACTCATTATGCTAAAATTGATTGTTTTCGTAAGGTTGTTAGTTTTTATATTCCTAACGAACCTGTTATGCGAATTCAAGCAACCAAACCACTAAAGTCAATCACTGTCATATCAAGCCATAAAGCCATTCATTTATTAAAAAATGGATGTCAAGCTTTCTTAGCCCATGTCATGGACTTGAACAAAAAAATCAGATTTGAATAATATTTCTGTTGTTAGTGAATTTCCTGACGTATTTCCTGAAGAACTTCCTGGCCTACCCCCAAAATGTGAAGTTGGACTCTTTATTGACCTTGAACCTGGTACAAAACCCATTTCTAAAACCCCATATCGAATGGCTCGTATTGAACTTCAGGAGTTAAAGGTCCAACTACAGGAGTTATTGGACGTCGGTTTCATTCGTCCTAGTACATCTCCTTGGGGTGCTCCTATTTTATTCGTAAAGAAGAAAGACGAGATTATGCGACTTTGTATTGACTACCGAGAATTGAACCATGTTATCATCAAGAATAGGTATCCCCTACCTCGCATTGATGACCTGTTCGACTAATTGCAAGGAGAATAATTCTTTTCAAAAATTGATCTTCATTCTGGATATCATCAGCTGAAGATTAAAACTGAGGATATTCTGAAGACTACCTTTAGAACTCGGTACGGGAAATATGAATTCCTAGTCATGTCTTTTGGATTAACTAATGCTCCTGTAGCTTTCATGGATATGATGAACCGTGTGTTCAATGAATATTTGGATCAGTTCGTTGTTGTCTTTATTGATGACATCCTCATCTATTCCAAAAGCCGTGAAGATCATGAGAACCATTTGAAGCTGGTACATCAAAGGCTTCGTATTAACAAGCTATATGTCAAGCTGAAGAAATGCGAGTTCTGGCTTGAGGAAGTAGCATTCCTTGGGAACGTGGTGTCAAAACATGGAGTACCTATTGACCCGGGGAAGATTGAAGTAATACAAAGTTGGGAGAAACCGAAGTCGGTGACAGAAGTACGTAACTTTCTGGGCTTAGTTGGTTATTATCGGAGATTTTTGGAAGGTTTTTGTCGAATCGCTACTCTGTTAACTCAGCTGACTCAAAAAGATACAAAAATTCGTATGGAGCGAGAAATGTGAGAAGAGTTTCCAAGAGCTCAAGAGGAGACTCATTTTGGCACCTGTTCTAACAATACCATCTAGTTCGGATAGATTTGTTATCTACAGCAATGCTTAAGGCAAAGGGTTAGGATGTGTTCTCATGCAACATGGGAAAGTCATAGCCTATGCCTCGCGACAACTCAAAGAATATTAAAGGAATTATCCTACTCATGATCTGGAGTTGGCAGCAGTCATTTTCACGTTGAAAATCTGGAGACACTACCTGTATTGGGAGAAAGTGGATATTTATACAGATCATAAAAGCCTCAAATATTTCTTCACCCAAAAAGAACTCAACATGCAGCAACGACGTTGGCTCAAGCTGTTGAAAGATTACGACCATAACATTCAATATCATCTTGGAAAAATAAACGTTATAGCTGACACGTTGAGTAGAAGATCATATGCGGGTACGAGTGCGATGTTGTTAACACAAAAACCCATTTTGTACGACTTACAAAGGATGGAGATAAAGTTTAAGGCTCCAAGTACCCATGTGATAATATCAAACATACGAGTAGAACCGAATTTAATCGATAAAGTTAAAGCTGCTCAAGCCACAGACCCAGGGCTGATACGTATGAATAACAAAGTACAAGAAGGTGTTATTCCAGAAGTAAGAATCAATGAAGAAGGAATACTTTGAGTTAACTCCAGACTTTGCATTCCTAACGATTCTGACTTGAAGCATAGAATCATGATGGAGGCACACAACACACCATTTGAAATCCATCTTGGGAGTACCAAAATATATCATGATCTTCGACATATATTTTGGTGGAGCAATATGAAGAGAGAGATCGTGGAGTTTAGCTCGAGGTGTTGAACTTGTCAACGTGTAAAGGTGGAGCATCAAGTGCCAAAGGGTCCATTGCAACCACTTAAGATTCTGAAATGGAAGTGGGAACACATTACTATGGATTTCATTATAGGTCCTCCCAAAGTTTCTCAAGGCATAGATGCAATTTGGGTTATTGTTGATAGATTAACCAAGTCTGCTCATTTCTTGCCGATACGGGAGACTTATTCCCTTGAATGTCTTGCTCGTATGTACGTAAATGAGATTATGAGATTGCATGGCATGCCAATATCCATATTTTCAGATCATGACCCAAGATTCACTTCACAATTTTGGGTTAGTTTGCAGAAAGCTATGGGCACGAATTTACGATTTAGTTCGGCATACCATCCTCAAAAGACGGGGAAATTAGAAAGGACTATTCAAACTCTTGAAGATATATTAAGACTCTGTGTCCTAGATTTCAAAGAAAGTTGGGATAAGTACTTGCCATTGGTGGAATTCTCTTACAACAACAATTATCAAACAAGTATAGGCATGGCTCTATTCGAGGCATTGTATGGAAGAAAATGTCATTCTCTAGTATGCCGGATGAGGTGGGTGAAGCAACATTGTTGGGACTAGAATTGGTATGCATGACTATAGAAAAGATCCATATGATTTGATAACGTATACAAATGGCACATGATCGACAAAAGAGTTATGCGGATATTCATCGAAAGGACGTGGAATTTAATATTGGGGATCATGTATTGTTACGTATTGCTCCATGAAAGGGAGTTACAAGATTTGGGAAGAGGGGAAAGCTCAATCCAAGATTTGTTTGTCCATTTGAGATTCTTGATCGAATAGGAAATGTGGCCTATAGACTCGCATTACCTCCAAGCATGTCTCGTGTTCATAATATTTTTCACATATCAATGCTTCGTAAATATGTGAAATACTCGAACCACATTATTGAATTAGAACCAGACGAGATAGCAGAAGATTTAATGTATGAGGAGATACCTGTTAAGATCTTGGATAGGAAAGAGCATGTCCTACGAACAAAGGTTATACCATAAGTCAAGGTTTTGTGGAGGAACTTTGCTATTGAGGAAATGAACTGAGAGTTGGAATCAAAAATGAAAGCGAGGTACCCTCACCTTTTATAAACACCAGGTACGTATGTCAATTTTGAGGACGAAATTTCATAAGGAGGGGAGGTTGTAAGACCCCAACTTTTTAATAAATAAAATTGAATTTTCTCTATTCATTATTTTGAAATAATAAGGAGTTAATTTGATATAATTCTTTGGTTATGGGTGAAATGTGCAAATTTTGCAAAATAAGCAAGTGGTTATAAAATATTTATTTTTGTCGGGGAATATTCGTTTGATCGTGGAATATTCTTGCTGTCGGGGAATATTCGTACGATGGCTCAGCCATTTGTGGGCCCCATAACGGAAAACGATTGGATGAAGAAAATGAAAAGTTTGAGTTTTTATAAATAACGGCGTAATTGTTACCGTTAACACTATTGGAATACTCGGTGGTTAAAGTACAGTAATACGCGTGGTTGTATAGTAGAACACGGTATTGCACAATATTGTTGGATTATTGATTCTTACGTAAGAAGGCACTACTCGATAATTGTATAATAATTACTGTTCAATATTTTATTATATTGATTCAATAATTGCTACGTTGATATTTTATATTATTGTTGTTTCAATATTTGTCACTACACAGTATTTCCATTATCAGATCAATAATTCATATTATTTGAATAATATTATTAGATAACATTATTGACAATGTCTAAGGAAGTTCTGTCTAGGAAAGGGGTTTGGTCATCTAATTGCGCGCCAGTAAGGAAAAATCTTTATCGGAAAGCCCCCTCTTTACTGGGAACAACTTGGTTGTCATAATTGTGATTCTGTAATAATATCCATGAATAATTAATTATTGATTTATATGATAAGGAATATTTATTTTATGTGGATATAAATAAAGTAATTAATGCGGATGTGTTTTATCAGTATTTTGTCAGAATGGAGGTATTAAAAATTGTCCTTATGTGGATTTCGGTCTTTTTCTGTTTGGAATTTGGAAAAACTTTCTTCTACAAAGTTGTAGAGAATTTAATTTCCTATGGAATGGACATAAAATTCGTATTTTTATGATAAAAGGACTATTTATTATGAATTATTGAAGTTTCAGAAATAAATATTTTTATTAAAATTATGGGTGGGACCCGCTTTTGTTTTTTTGTAAAACATGTGCTGAGAAATTTTTGAAGATGGCATGCTCAACTTGTTCAAAAGGAGTGTGCATAGAAGGGAAAAAGATTATTATTTTATTAATTTAGTCTGCTTTGGCGTTCTGGTATTTTCCTATAAATAGGTGCTTAGGTTAGAATTGAAAATCACATCAAAAATATAAGTTTTTTCTCTCTATATTATCGAAGCATTTTTTTGTGAGTATTTAGATACTTTGAGAATTGCTATTCAGTGCAAGTTTCCTTCAGTATTACATCCGATATTCTAGTCAGAAGTGCTGTTCTTTTGAGGTAAGGGATGTTATTTTCTTCGTAAATGATATTATTTCTTTTAATATCATTATGCCAAAATATTGGTATGAATTTTATTGTGAAATTTCTACCTTTTTTGTTGGGGTTACTATTCACGTATACGACACTATTCACGAATACGATACTATTCACTGAAAAATGAAATTTTCTCTTCTTTGTCCAAGATGTCTATTATGGTTACTATCTTTTATTGTATCCATGTTTTGATCTTCATTCTTGAATTTTACTCCACTATGGTTTATTATGGAGTGTTCTTGAACTTGAATTATCTAAAGTACGAATCCCTAATTTTTGTTCTTTTGTCTCACTGGATTCGTTTCTTAAAAATATTTTTCATCATCCTCAGTCCTAAATGATGATATAACTGAATATCTTTGGTCTGTAGTGCAAAGATGAATGATTACCTGATAAATATCTTTGGCCCGTAATGCAAAGATGAACAAGTATTGAGATGAACATGACCAACTGGTGATACAAATGAATATCTTTGGGCCATAGTGCAAAGATGAATATTTGATTTAAGATGTATATTGATTGATGTTACAGGGATAAAATATTGATGATGGACTTTTAAATTCATAGATGATAGTAGATTTCATTCTCTACTTAACTCTTCTAATGAATTATTGTTTCCGCTGCAGTTATTGATCTAAAACTTGCTGTCTATTATATTCTATCAAATTTTTCCCTGTTGCAGACTAAGGATAATTTATTGTACATTATCTTAGTCATAATATTCTTTACTGGGCTTGTTGAGCTCACCCTTTTCCTTTTTGTTCTATTTTTCTTCTCAGGAGGTGAGAATTTAGTAGGAACTAGCCGGGGTATGGAGTGATGGTTCAAGATAGTTATTTTAGTAGTCCTCACTATTTTATAAAATAGTGTATCAATAATTGTAATGAGGACTTATTTGAGTGTGGATATTGTCTAGAAGATAATATTTGTATTTAAACTCACAGTATATATGTTGTCGTATTTTGCACGACAATTGTAATAATGATGTTGTAGTTATTTCTGTACCATGTATTTGGTGACTCAGAATGGGTGATGTATACCTATTTTGGGGGCGTCACAATTAGCGACGGGTCAGACGTCGCAAATGAAGTTTGGTTCATCGCCAATGGGCTTTAATTATATTATTATAAGAATCAATTGTCCGTCACTAAGACCGTCGCTGTAGGTCATTAGCGACGAGAATGTCATCGCCAATGATCCCGTCGCTAATGACCTTATTTTTTTTTTTTAAAACTGAAAAATTCTCCGTTCATTTACATATACATAATTGTTCCTGTTATAAACTAAAGAAAACTAAATAATTTTTCACGAACGTATATCAATAACAATTAAATCTTTTGCTATCAACCATCAAATATGTAGACAACGTAATTATATAGATAAAGGTCGACGATGTTAGTAGATACAAAATGTAATCATCATGAAACTTTCATCAATTTAGTTAGATACATTGTGACGTCCCCAAATTCGGGTACTAATTACCCCGAACCTGGTACACCAATTCTATAACTATTGCGGAAGATATAAACATAAATTGATTATACATTAACATTTACACATAATCTCTAAGGTCGATAACCTTAATTAACTTATTACATAAATTCAAATCCTAAAGGACTTACAATGTTATTTGCCTTTCACTACAAAAAAAATGGGGCTTCAGCAACAACCGATTTTCGTTGCTAAAGGTGCCAAATTTCGTTGCTAAAGGTTTTTGGCAACGACTTTTACTTTATCGTTAAGTCTTTTCATCACAAGAATGAGCGTTATTAATTGTTCCACAACGAACATATTTTTTTCGTTTCCAAAAGTAATACATTTTGCAACGAAATTTGACTTTCGTATAAATACATCGATCCTTTAGCAACAAAATGTATTGTTACAGAATAATTAAAATTTCGTTGCTAAAAACCCCATTTCGTTGCAAAAGCCTGCTAATTGGCAACGAAATGAACTCTTTTTTTTTTGCAACGACCATGCATTTTCGTTGAAATTGACACCATTTTGCAACGACATTTTTCGTTGCAGTAAATTATTAAAATTATTGCCTAAGCTTGCTTTCGTTGAAATATAAACTTTTTAGCAACGATTTTTGTTGCTGATTATATTATTTGGCAACGACATTATGCTGAATCAACAACAAAAATGTTTATTGGTGGTTATTTTTCAATAACAACGAAAGTCGTCGATTAGCAACGACATTATATGTTGCTGTTTCTTTATATATGCAACGAAAGTTGATATGATTTGCAACGATAAAAAATGTTACCTTTTATTTTAGTATTAGCAACAATATCATCTCCGTTGTTATTAGGTTAATTTTTCGTTGCCAAATATTATATTTTTAATGTCATTAGCAACGAAAATTTGTTGCTAAATGTATAAAAAATTGTTGCTATATTAAAACTTGTTCAATGCTTTGGTAACGAATTATATTATTGTCAAATCAAAATTTGACATTCTTTTTTCATCTACCGGTGACTCAATGTCCCCATAGAAAATAATGACAAAAATATAAAAAACTAAAATATTATTAACTTAATAAAATCATCCACTACATAATCATTCATTATCTTTACAATTAACCATCTACAGCTACCACCTATATCATGGTAATGTATATACGCTCATGCCAGGTGTGCAAAATTTTAAAGTCGTTAAGACCACTGATGTCATTTCATATTTAGGTGCTCCGAGAATGAAATCTTCTTCCTTCATGAACCTGAAAGGAAACAAATTATACAAAAATCATGACTATCAAGACATATTATAGGGTGGAAAAAACGTACAAATAAGAAAGAACATTGTCACATTATCTGTGCCTGTCAAAAACTAGCATATATTATAGTTTATATGGTAGAATAAATATTCACCCCAAGATGTGTTTAGATCCTCGAAGTCGGGTAGGTTTTGTTGTTCTTACTTCAAACATTATGTTGGAATTAACAAAAAATTTTAAAAAAAAGACTCAAATTTAAATAGAATGAGCTATAAAATTTTCAGGATCAAGGCAAAATGAACATGTGCTGGGTTGGCTTTCTTTTCTGAACATGCAAACAAAATTGTATCCACTCACAGTAAATTTTAATTCTTTTGTCACTAAATGTGCATTGGGGGGAATTGGGCGAAAAGTGTAGTGGAGGGGATATTCAAGGAATTTAAAAAATGCATATGAGCATATTCAGGGAATCCTTTATGTTTCAAATGCCAAAAGGACCTAAAGATGAGACAGATAACTACATTATATTTCACATGTATGAATGGATGCAAAATGAATCGTAAACAAAAGAGGAATTAATGCATGCAAAATAAAAGGCAAAAAACCAAGCTCATTTGTAAGAAAGAAATCAAATAGGAATTATATAATGCTTGCTTTGCCAAGCTTGGCTATATAAATCAAATAGGAATTGAGATTATAAACCTTAGCAGTAGCGAATCTCATCCTGGCTTCATCTAGCTCTTTATGAGATCCCCTAGAAGATACCCAGATAGACTACAAAAGGGTAAAAAGGAAATGTAAATGTGAAATACTAGTCAGCTTGACATGTGCACTTTCTTGCACAACTCAAAATACTTATAGAATTCTGGAAAATCTACATTACTAATACATAAATACATTTAAGAACTAATCTCAAAGTTATTCCAACAACCTGATCCAATCTTAAGAATGAAGAAAAAATAATGATACAAGGCGGAAGAATATTCACCTGTATGGAAAGAATAGAAATTGTTAAGATCTCTTCAGAACATCCAAGTTCATTTGAAGCTAAGATCATTTTTGAGATCATTGGATCCTACATAAAATTGGAGTTCCGATTACTAATCGGTATTCTTTCTGTTTAAATAAATATTAAGATTGATTTGTAAAAGAAGATAACATAAGGCATATTAATTTATAACTACCCCTAATAAAAATAAAATGAGGCATTGCCTACACACAAACTACAAAAGCACAAATGGAGTACCCAAATACACTGACCAGTGACTTGCCAATGATACACCAATATGTCGATAGAAAATGAATATTACAGAAAGAAAGCTTGTTTGTGGTAAAAGGATTTACCATAAGTGCAGCCATCCCAACATCGAGAACTGAAAGGCAAAAGATTTTATGGCTTGGCTCAATAAAGTCATGGATACGGTTGATGGTGCCAAAAGCCATGATCCTATAATAAATAGTGGATAGTAATCAGTGATTTAAAGCCTGTGAAAGGAAAGAAATGAAGAAAGGATAAAATTAAGAGGGACTATAAGTTTTTTTTCTTTTATCTTTTTCTGCAACACTATTTCTTCAAAGAGGATAGGCAAAAATGTTGTGTAATCAACGTACAAAACAACTAAGGAAAAACTACGGAAAAATTATACAACAAGTATGCAAAAGATTTTTTTTAATCTTCTAATGGCTTGCAGCACCATATAAAAGATGCAACTAACAACAGGACATAGTAGAAATATTATTTTATATTTTTTTAACTTCAACATGTAATCTAAATAGGCAACTCAAATTTGAGAGTATATCCGAAAAATACATTGGAAATTTATTTACCATCCTAGAAAAGTTGAAGGTATAATCTCAATGGAAATGCAATTTAAAGAGACAATTAACATTTGAGAGCAAATACCAGAACAATACATGATAAAGTTGTTTACTATCCTAGGAAAGCTGAAGCTATTAATCTTACGCCGCAACAAGGTAGAAGAAATGGAAAATAAGATTCACAAGACGATATCTTTTAAAATTTAAAGGTAAAGCATCCATCAAAATCTTCCACAAGAATAACTGCACCTTCAGTGGAATGTCAAAAGAGACCATTCCGTTTGTTAATTTCCTAATGATCTCTCCCAATTGACATATATCATATCTGAATTTTGAATAAATGGGCTTTCTTTACACTTGTATTCACTGCAAGGCTGGATGACTTGCCCTCGATAATATGCACGGAACAAAACTTTCCAAGAGGCCAAAAGTACATATTGGAAAAGTAGCTACAAATAAATATGGTCTATCAATGTTGGACTGGGTAAGAATTTATATACGATATTCAACAGAATTATTCAGATTCATTACAATAATACTACACCACCGCTAGAACAACAGAACCTAAAGAAATTCTAAATCTGAGCTACTACGCTATTACAGCCAAAAACAAAATGGGGAAAATTGTGCTTTTGTAGTTCTAAATCTGAACTACTCAGCTCTGAACCTAAAGCAATTCTAAATCTGAGCTACTACGCTACGCTATTACAGCCAACAGAATTATGCTTTTGTAGTTTGTGTGTAGACATACGTACTAAATAGAGAGAGAGAAGAAAGGAAAAAATAAGCATAAAGCAACATACTAACGAAATTTCGGCAATTTGAAATCTATTAGGTGAAGTAAGCTTGGCATCGTCATCAATCACTCCAAGAGAATAAAGTACTTCAAGTGCTCTGATCATTGCTTCAGGCGATGGAGATGCTGGCCAATCAAAGCCTAAGATGTTATCAATGCCCAAAGCTTTTAACTGAAATCAAATCACAATTACACACAAGAATGTAAAACATCTCAGAAAGGAAAAAGAGAAACAAAAATAAAGGCCTAGTACCTACTTTTCTTTAGTGTGTGGAAAAACTGAGTACATGAGATCATATTTGGCAACAAGGTTTCGTACAAAGAAATGTATGTAAAAAAGGAAGAACATTGGTACACAAGATTTAGTACCAAGGACTGAAAGGAGCATTTATAGGATTCTTTCATGCAAGACACATAAAGCAATAAGGGATTACTCGCAATGTTCTTCCAGGTGTAAGATGGAAATTTCCAGACATCTCCTTATTGGCTAAAGAACTTTTTTTTCATTTCTTTATTTACACACACAAACCGATGGAATGGAGAACACAATGACAATAAATAAAGAAACTAAATCAGTGATGCAAATAATAACAAAGAATTATGTAACTAAATAGCTCAAGTGGTTCCACGCAGATCTTGGGTTTGTAAGATATCTTTTTATTAGGTCAGATTATAGTAATCATATGATTTAGTTCTGCAAACTTCTCCAAATACAAAGTAAAGAGTAAATGTTAAGAATGAATACCATACAAAGGCAATACCCTGCAGTTGCTTCAATTCTCTGTTCCATATATGGAATTGGCGCAAGCTTGAATTTGTAAACAGGAAATGTTAATACAACCCCAAGATGATGAGAACCCAACAATCGAAAGGGGCTTGTTAGAACTACTTTCACAGTCCTCCTGCATCAAATAGAGAACACATAAAAGTTGAAATGAAATACCCATTAAATCTAATCTTGAGAATTGAGAACTTCACAATAAAACTAAGAAAATTGGGAAATGAATTACTTAGCAAAAGATTATATTGAAAAAATGAACCTAATTACCTCTCCTGACATCATATCAAGTGATTCAATGTAGGAAACTATTTCTTGAGAGAAAATCACAGGGGCATACTCATCCCTAAAAGGTGAAGGCTCTCTCTCTATTGTTCTTATTGTACAACCATTTTGCTTCTCAAATTCTTCCCTTCTCCGTTCACAACCCGTTGTGCATATGCCACCCCACTCAACAGTGGCCTCTCAAAAGCTGTCCTGGCTGTGTACTCGGCTTAAGTTTCCTACATTGCCAAAAGTGAGCAGAGAAAACAAAAGAACAGTCAATACAAAGAAAAAATACCACCAAAAATAGAAACCCTAAAAGATTATATAAGCCCAAACCTGATCAATTGCTGATGGGATCTTGTAATAATGAAAAGTGGAGACCAAAACTGCACCAGAGTGACGGTTGAGGGGTGGGAAGCGGCGGAGGGCAATGGCGGAGTCGTCGTGATGGAAACAAACATAAAAACGGCGACAAAATATCTAATAAACACGCAATTTAAAACATAACATAAAAAAATGCTGTATTAATTAAAAATAAATAAAACTCACTTATTATTCAGAAGTTTTTTCACAGCCACAACAGAGCCATCCTGCAAAACTCCTCTGTAACAATTCTATACCCTCTTTCACCAATACCATTCTCGTCCGCAAACCCATATGTCGCTGTTTCAAGTTCCTTCAAGTTATACCCCACCCAATGTTCATCCCCTCGGCGGACACCGTCATCGAGGCCTCCTATTGTGGCTTCATCCAAAACTTGGGATCTAGATCTAGATATCTTTTTTCGGGTTTATAGCAAAAGAAAAAAATTATATAATTGTAACTATAAGTCTTTAACCCGAACAAAAAAATAATAAATTTTAAAATAAAATTTATTAATAAATGATTGTTAATTTTATTATTTTTAATAAATATAATGATTAATGTTTTAAATTATAATTTGAATAAGATTTTTTATTATTTTGAAATATTAAATTTTAAAATGAATACTTTAATTACAACTATAGCTAGAATAAGAAAAAAAAAATAATGAGTTTTAAAATATAGTATTAATGAATAAATTTTAATTTATTTATTTTAATAAATACAATAATCAATAATCTAAATTACAATTCAAATGACTTTTTATCATTTTTGAAATTCTAAATTTTAATTTTAAAATGAATGCTCTAATTACAATTATAAATAGAATAAGAATTTTTTTAAAGTATAGATCATTAATTCTAAATTAATTCAACATAAAACATTTTAATAATAAAATTATATTATCCATCATATTGCCCTCATATCGTATAAGTAAATTTTGAAAGTACAAAATTTGTAACAAGCTAATACATATATATATATATATATATATATAATTTATATATTTAATTATTCATTAATATATATATATATATATATATATATATATATAATACTTATCTCTATGAAATATTTCAAATTGTAGTTAGAGTGGGAAGATTTTTGGGATAATATTTCATTTTTCGTGTTTAATTTTTTATTGCTAGTATTTTATTCACCTTTGTATTGAATTTTACTTTTTATGAGATAATTGATTAATTCTCTTTGTGATATAGTTTAATTTATAAGATCTTAATTTCTATATTCTAGACATTCTTTTTTTATGTTTTTTATACAGTTTGACTTCATTAAAAATAATTAATTAATACCCTTTTTACAATATACCCAAGGATCCCATCGGAGGATATACATATTTACACTTATAAAGTCATCATTTGTCAATCATTCATATATAAAATGAGCAAAATACGGATCAATGAAAATGTAATTAAGTTTGGTAAGTAATTAATTTGACATCGCAATTAAGTTTTTTGAGTAAAAAAATTATAACAAGTTAATATATAGAGCAATATGGTCATACATAGCTGTGTATAATTTATTTGTACATAGTCTGCCAAAATTATGTCGTTTTGGCAGATTTTTTTTATTTATTAAAAAAACAGCTTCTCTCCTCCCAAATCAGAAATCAAAAACAAATATGCCAAAACGATGCAGTTTTGAAAGACTGTGCACAAATAGAATATACACGGCTATATATATATATATATGGGCCCCCCATTTTTGGCAATTGATTGTCACGGGTACTATTTCAACAACCATAATCTATACCGTTGATCACAACATTGGATGGCACGGATTGAAATGGATTTCTCCTCTCTAGCATTCAGTAATTTTGGCACGAGAAATTACTCATTTGCCCCTCATTTGCTCATGCGCTACACTGTCTACCACTACAAGTTATGGCGGTAGTTTAGTTAACTAATAAATTAGAATGGCTTAGTGGTTGATTAATGGCCCAATAACCTATAGGTCTTAGGTTCGAAACTTAGCTGTGATATTTTTGTTTCTTATGTTATATTTTTTGTGTATTAGATAAATTCTATTACCATCTATTTTGAAAATAATATATATGTATATGTGTGTATATATATATATAATTATATATATAATAATAAAATAATAATTTTAAAAAGACTCTTATATAAATATATGGTCCTATCAAAATCATAAATTAATAATTCTTTTAAATTACAAATATATCTAGGGTAATCTTGTAAAATATGATTTTATTCTCGTTTGTTTTGTCTTGAAATTTAAATCTAATTGAATTTCATCCTTAATTTTTTCATCAATCCAAAAGTTCAGGTGTTGCATTCTCGAATTATAATAAAAACTTGTGAAGAGTTGTTGACGCTATGAGTGCTTCCTTTCGCGTTATTGGCTCCAAATGTATTATATCATCCTCACAAAAATGATACAATAATTTAATAAGTATTATACATTACATAAAAAAAGTGATATAAATATCAATAAAATGCAATAATTTTAATGTAATATATATAAAATGCCACACATTTTTTATACCCATTCCACGTGTTTGATAAAACGCCTAAGCGAACAAGTTTGGGGGAATTGTTTGACTTTCAAATCAATGGCAACGAAAATGCTAGGAAAGAGACAGAAGGGCGAGGGCTCATTGCCATCAACTATTTTGATATGAGGAAATTTGTGAGTCTTGCGCACGAACAAATTTGATTATTTAACCAAAGCACTCACACCGAGTGAGTTTTGAGGCCCTTAGTCTTTTGATGGGCATATATATATATATATATATATATATATATATATATATATATATATATATATATATATATGTAAGACCCCAACTTATTATTAATAAAATTTAATTTTCTATTTATTATTTTGAAATAGTAAGGGTTGATTTGATTAATGTGGATAGTTAGGGTAAAATACGCAAATATTTCAAAATAAGCACGTGGTTATAAAATATTCATTGTTGTTTTGGAATATTCGCTTAGTCGTGGAATATTCGTATCTGCTTGGGAATATTCGTATTTACCAACAATGTACCATGTGTGGACCCCATAACTGAAAGTGATTGGATGAAGAAAACGACAAATATAAGTTGTTTAAAAATAACAAATAGTAGTTGTTACCAAATTAATCTTTGTTAAAATACTCTTTGGTTAAAACACAAGAAGACACCAGTATTGCACCAATTATTAATTCTTACGTAAGAAGGCACCACTCAATAATGGTTACAGATAATTACATTTCAAATTTTATTGATTTAATAATTGTTTGCGTTGATTTTATATATTCTTTGTTGTTTCAATAATTGTCATTACACAATATTTTCATTATCGAGCAATAATTCATATTATCCTAATAATATTATTGTATAACATTATTGGCAATGTCTAGAAAGTTCTTGCTTAAGGAGAGGTTTGGTCACCTAATCATGCCACCAAAGAAGAGAAATCTTTATTGAAAGCCCCTCTTTCCTGGAACCTACTCGTTATCGATATTGTGATTACGTAATATTATTTGTGAATAATTAATTATTGATTCATATGATAAGAAAAATATTGATTTTATGTGGATATAGATGGAGAAAATTTTTAATGTGACAATTGTTGAAAATTGAAATTTTATCTTTTTCTCGATAAAATAATTTATTTAAATATATTATTATATTTTAATAATATAATAATGGTGATATTTTTACAACGAATGTGGGATATATGAGTATCTGAGGAGAAGAGTATTTTTTGTTGCAATAAATGTTTAAAACATGTTAAACATGTCATTGGACCCCATTTATTGATCGAAATTTGATTATAAATTTATAAAATCGTCTGCTTATGAATTTCGGTCAATTTTGTTTGGAATTTGGAAAAACTTTCTTACGAAAAGTTGTAGAGAATTGAATTTCCTATAAAAAATCACGAGATTCGAATTTTCTAGCAAAAGGGCTATTTATTATGAATTATCAAGTTCAAGTTCAAATAATTGATTTTGGAAGTTTAAAATATTTAAAATTAGAAAAATGTTTTTGTTGTTAGTCTTGTGTTTTGGGCTGGTTGGTTTCTTGATGTTGGGCAAATTAAGTGTATGTTGGAAAAATATATATATATATATATATATTAATTTATTAAATTTTCTCGCTTTGGTGTTCTACGCAATTTCCTATAAATAGGGTGCTTAGGTTAGAATTGAAAATCACACCAGAAACTGAAGTTTTCTCTCTCTATATTATCGAACGTATTCTTGTGAGTATTTTGAGTATACTTTGAGTATTGTTATACTATGCAAGTTCAAGTCATAGCCTTTATATCCTGTGTTTCAACTAAATCTTGTCTTTGTGAGGTAAGGGATATTATTTTTTTCAGTAATGATATTATTTCTTTAATATCATTATGTTGAAATATTGATCTGAAGTTTTTTTATCAAATTTGAAACTTTTGGTGTCTGAGTTACTATTCACGATACTCTGATTATTCATTCAATACTGAAGACTATTCATCGAAAAATGAAAAATTTTCTTTTAAGTCCAAAATATCTATTCTGGATACTAGCTTTGATTATATCCATGTTTTGATCATTCTTGAATTTTACACCACTATGATTATTTTTGAGGTATTTTTGGGACGTGGATAAAACAAAGTACGAATCCTTAATCCTTAATCCTTAATCCTTGTCATTTTGTTTCACTGGATTCGTTTCTTTAAAAATATTTTTCATCATCCTCAGTCTTAAATGATGATATTATTGAATATCTTTGGCTGTAGTGCAAAGATGAATGATTTCGATGAATATCTTTGGCCCGTAGTGCAAAAGATGAACAAGTGTTTAGATGAACATGACCAACCGATGAATATCTTTGGCCCTGTAGTGCAAAGATGAATATTTGATTCCGATGTATATTGATTGATGTTACTGAGGATAAAAGATAGACGATGAACTTTTAAATTCATACATAGAAGATAGTAGTTTGCATTCTCTACTTAACTCTTCTAATGAATTATTATTTCATTGCGAATATTGATTTAAAAACTTGTTGTCTATTGTATTCTATTAGATTTTTCCTGTTGAAGACTAATGATAATTTGTTGTATATTATCTTAGTCATAATATTCTTTATTGGGCTAGTTGAGCTCACCCTTTTCCTTTTGTTCCATTTTTCTTCTCGAAAAGCGAGAATATAATGCGAGTACGAGTCGGGGTATGGAATGAAGGTTCTAGAGAGAGTTGTTTAGTAGTCCTCACCATTTTGTAAAATAATGTATCAATAAATATGATGAGGATTTATTTGAGTATAGATATTGTCTGAAGATAATATTTGTATTCAAACTCACGCTTTATTGTTGTAATAATAAAGTTGTAGTTGTTTCGTACCACGTATTGACAACTTAGGATGGGTGATGTATACCTATTTTGGGGCGCCACGGTTGGTATCGAGCTTAGGGATATGATCTCCAAGAGATCGGGAATAAAACTAGGAGAGGAGAGATTTAGTAAATCCTTCGCTAGTGTGTCCTACCTAAGCTTATTTGTTAGTTGGTCAAGATATAAGGATATTATGTGATATATTGATTTCCTTAATTAACCCTTGTTTTATGACGATTTTGAGAATGTCGAATTGAGAATATTAACAATGGAAATGAGACCGTGGAGACGCTTTGTACTCACCAACGAGGAGAACGTGCAACAACAGTGGCAATGTTCCTCTTGTGAACAACACCACCGAAAGCGGATGATGAACGAGGGGATGTTTAGAAGCTTTTTGCTTCATGCAAAATCGATTTAGGAGACTCGTGTTTAAAATACTGAGGAGGAAATGATAGCAATTCACGGGATGTCACAAGGCAGCGATTCAAAGAGTTGGGACCACCGAATTTAAGGGAAAGCCGATCCGATCATGGCGGAAACATGGGTCAAGCAAATTACCAAGATATTCGATGTCTTGGGATGCACGGAGGAACAGAAGGTTCCATTTGCCACCTTTATGTTCCGTGGCGAGGCGGACTCATCGGTGGAGTCTCGTGAAACGTACTCCATCCAAATAGCTTTTCGGCGTATGTCTCTGGGAGACGTTTGAAACTATTTAATGACAAATACTTTCCGAAAGTGTTCGTCGTATGAAGGAAGTGGAGTTCATCGATTAGAACAAAACAACATGGCGGTGTCTCGATCGAGGTAAAGTTTGCAGAGTTATCCGTGTTCAGACCTCATTTGGTGGAGAATGAGGAACGATGACGCAGAGATGTTTCGAGAGGTTTGAAACCCGGAGATACGACAATATCTCATTTCTCATAAATTTTCTCTCTATTCGGATGTTGTTAACGGGGCTCAATTGTTAGAGCGAGATAACGAATATGTTCAACCGAGGGACCATAACCAGGATCGTCGTCACTAGAGATAGCGATCAATGAATAATGATAACCAACGGAGAAAGAAATAGACGGACAAAAATGGTAACCACTCTCGTGGTAATCATGGCCATGAAAAAGAAGAAAGCGAGTCGGAGGAGATTTTAAAAGAGGAGATTCAACAACGACCATGTGAAGACGACAAAGTCTTAAGAAGAATCGGTTCTAAGGGAGGAAACGACCACCGGTCGTATCTGCTAAATGCGAAAAAGAGGGACATATCGCCTAACCGCCTGCAACAGCTTCAAGGTATGCTATAATTATGGAACGGAAGGACATATCGCCGAGATTATACGCAGTGCGAAACCTAGTTCAATGGGATTATGACTCAAAAAATCGTCCTTAAAAAAGTCAAAGTCAACGATTCGGAAGAGCGTTTGTTGTGATCGGTCAAAATGCGAGGAACCCAAACGAGGTGATCACGGGTAAGCTATTTATAAATTCTTGCGAAGTTTATACCTTACTTGATCTGGGTGCTACCCATTCATTTATCTCTCCTGCATGTGCTCAACGCTTTAAACTTGACTCTGGAGAAATTAGACTTTGACCTATCTGTGGAAACTCGTTAGGGAGAAACTTTCATCACATCCACTTTGCTTATAAATCTTGTTTGATTCAAGTTGGCACCATCACCTTACACATTGACCTTATCTCTTTAAAAATACTTGCTTTTGATGTGATTTTAGGGATTGATTGGTTAACTACTCATCATGCCAAAATTAATTATTTTCATAAGGTTGTTAGTTTTCATATTCCTAACCAACCTTTGTTGTATGAAATTCAAGCAACTAAACCATTAAAATCAATCAACATTATATCTAATCATAAAGCTATTCGTTTATTGAAAAAAGCGGATGTCAAGCTTTCTTAGCCCATGTTATGGATTTGAATAAAGACACGCCAAATTTGAATAATATTCTGTTGTTATTGACTTTCCCGACGATTTTACTCAAGAACTTCCGGTTACTACCCCCCCAAAACGTGAAGTTGAATTCTTTATTGATCTTGAACCCGGTACAAAGCCCATTTCTAAAACCCCATATCGAATGGCTCTATTGAACTCCGTGGAGTTAAAGATCTAACTACGAGAATTGTTGGACATCGGTTTAATTCGTCCTAGTACATCTCCTTGGGGTGCTCCTGCTTTATTTGTAAAGAAGAAAGAAGCGGGAGTATGCGACTTTGTATTGACTATCTGGAATTGAACCATGTCACCATCAAGAATAAGTATCCTCTACCTCATATTGATGACTTGTTTGACCCGATTGCAGTGAGGCACAATTCTTTTCAAAAATCGATCTTTCGTTCGGATATCATCACCGATGATTAGAATCGAGGATATTCCAAAGACCGCCTTCGAACTTCGGTATGGGCATTATGAATTCTTAGTCATGTCTTTCGGACTAACTAATGCTCCATGGCTTTCATGGATATGATGAACCGAGTATTCAAGGAATATTTGGATCAATTTGTTGTTGTTTTTATTGATGACATCCTCATATATTCCAAAAGTCGTGAAGATCATGAGCACCATTTGAAGCTGGTACTCCAAAGGCTTTGTGAAAACAAACTATATGCCAAATTGAAGAAATGCGAGTTCGGCTTGAGGAAGTAGCATTTCTTGGGCACGTCAGTGTCAAAACATGGAGTATCTGTTGATCCGTGAAGATTGAAGCAATACAAAGTTGGGAGCAACCAAGTCGGTGGCTCAAGTCACGTAGCTTTTGGGCTTAATTTGGTTATTATCGGAGATTCGTGGAAGGGTTTTCTCGAATCGCTACTCCATTAACTCAGCTAACTCGAAAGGATACAAAATTCATTTTGAGCGAAGAATGCGAGAAGAGTTTCCAAGAGCTTAAGAGGAGACTTATTTTGGCACCTGTTTTAACAATACCATCCTAGAAAAGCGAACGTGGTAGCTGACGCGTTGAGTAGAAGATCATATGTGGGAATGAGTGCGATGATGTTAAGTATACGATAAAGCCAACTTTAATAGAAAAAGTTAAGGTTGCTCGAGCCACCCGACCCGAAAGAGTCGATGCGCATGAAGAAGAAAGTACAAGAAGGAACTATTCCTAAGCGAGAATTGATGAAGAAGGAATACTTGAGTCCACTCTGACTTTGTGTCCCCTAACGACTCGATTTGAAGTACAAGATTATGATGGAGGCACATAATACACCATTTGCAATCCATCTCGAAGTACCAAAATGTATCGTGATCTTGACATACATTTTGGTGGAACAATATGAAGAGAAAGATTGCAAAGTTTATCTCGATGTGTTTAACTTGCCAACATGTAAAGGCGGAGCATCTAGTACCTAAGGGTCCGTTGCAACCACTTGAGATTCCGAAATGGAAGTGGGAACACATTACCATGGATTTCAATTACGGGTCTTCCTACGGTTTCTCAAGGCATCAATGCTATTTGGGTTATTGTTGATAGATTAACCAAGTCGCGCTTCATTTCTTGCCGACACGGAGACTTATTCCTTGAACGTCTTGCTAGTATGTGACGTGAATGAGATTGTGAGGTTGCATGGCATGCCTGTATCCATAGTTTCGGATCGTGACCCAAGATTCACTTCAAGATTTTGGGTTAGCTTGCAAAAAGCTATGGGCACATATTTACGATTGATTCGGCATACCATCCTCAAACCAGACGGACAATCGAAAGGACTATTCAAACTCTTGAAGATCTATTAAGACTCGTGTCCTGACTTCAAGGCGGTTGGGATAAGTATTTACCATTGGTGGAATTCTCCTACAACAATAGTTATCGTGCAAGTATAGGTGTGGCTCCATTTGAAGCATTATATGGACGAAAAGTGTCGCTTTCCAATATGTTGGGATGAGGTGGGTGAAGCAACATTGTTGGGACCCGAAAGTTAAACGTATGACTCACCGAAAAGATCCAAATGATTCGACAACGATATAAAATGGCACAAGATAGACAAAAGAGTTATCACGGAACTTCATCGAAAGGACGTGAAATTTAGTATAGGGGATCATGTATTGTTGCGAGTTACTCCATGGAAGGGAGTTACAAGATTTGGGAAGAGAGGAAAACTCAATCCATGATTTATTGGTCCATTTCAAATTCTTGACCGAGTAGGAAATGTAGCCTATAGACTCGCGTTACCTCCGAGTATGTCTCGTGTTCATAATGTGTTTCACATATCTGTACTTCGTAAATATGTGAAAAACCCGAACCACGTTATAGAGTTACAACCGGACGAGATAGCCGAAGACTTAACGTATGAGGAGGTACTGTCAAATCTTGGATAGGAAGGAGCATGTCCTACGCCAAGAAAGGTCATACCACAAGTTAAAGTTCTGGAGGAATCATGTTATATAGGAAATGACCGAATTGGAAACGGAAATGAAAGCGAGGTATCCTCACCTTTTCAAACACCAGTATCGTCACGCCAATTTCGAGGACGAAATTTCATAAGGAGGGAGGTTGTAAGACCCCAACTTATTATTAATGAAATTTAATTTTCTATTTATTATTTTGAAATAGTAAGGGTTGATTTGATTAATGTGGATAGTTAGGGTAAAATACTCAAATATTTCAAAATAAGCAAGTGGTTATAAAATATTCATTGTTGTCGGGGAATATTCGTTTGGTCGTGGAATATTCAAATCTCGTCGGGAATATTAGTGCGACTCACAAAACGATGCCATGTGGGCCCCATAACTAAAAAGCGATTGGATGAAGAAAACGACAAATATAAGTTGTTTAAAAATAATAAGCGTAGTTATTACTGCTAATCTTTGTTAAAATACTTTGCGGGGTAAAACACAAGAAGATTACCAGTATTGCACCAATTATTGATTCTTACGTAAGAAGGCACCACTCAATAATGGTTACAGTAATTATCGCTCAAGATTTTATTTATTTAATAATTGTCATTGATATTTTATATTCTTTGTTGTTTCAATAATTGTCATTACACGGATTTTTCATTATCGGAGCAATAATTCATATTATCTGAATAATATTATTGGATAACATTATTGGCAATGTCTAGAAAGTTCTGTCTAAGGAGAGGTTTGGTCACCTAATTGCGCGCCAGTAAGGAGAAATCTTTATTGGAAAGCCCCCTCTTTCCTAGGAACTACCTGGTTGTCAATATTGTGATTCTGTAATATTATTTGTGAATAATTAATTATTGATTCATATGATAAGAAAAATATTGATTTTATGTGGATATAGATGGAGAAAATTTTTAATGTGACAATTGTTGAAAATTGAAATTTTATCTTTTTCTGATAAAATAATTTATTTAAATATATTATTATATTTTAATAATATAATAAACGTTATATTTTTACAACGAATGTGGGATATATGAGTATATACTGAGGAGGAAGAGTATTTTTGTTGCAATAAATGTTTAAAACATGTTAAACATGCTCATGGACCCCATTTATTGATCGAAATTTGATTATAAATTTTATAAAATCGCCTGCTTATGGATTTCGGTCAATTTTTGTTTGGAATTTGGAAAAACTTTCTTCTGCAAAGTTTTAGAGAATTGAATTTCCTATAAAAATTCGCGAAATTCGAATTTTCTGACAAAAGGGCTATTTATTATGAATTATTGAAGCTCCAAAGCTCCGAAATAATTGATTTTTGGAAGTTTAAAATATTTAAAATTAGAAAAACGTTTTTTGTTATTAGTCTTGTGTAGTGGGCTGGTTGGTGGCTGATGTTGGGCAAATTAAGTGTGAGTTGGAAATATATATATATATATATTATTAATTTATTAAATTTTCTACTTTGGTGTTCTAAGTAATTTCCTATAAATAGGGTGCTTAGGTTAGAATTGAAAATCACACCAGAAACTGAAGTTTTCTCTCTCTATATTATCGAGCGTATTCTTGTGAGTATTTTGAGTATACTTTGAGTATTGCTATACGGTGCAAGTTCAAGTCATAGCCTATATCCGGTGTTTCAACTAGAAGTACTGTCTTTGTGAGGTAAGGGATATTATTTTTTTCGTAATGATATTATTTCTTTAATATCATTATGTTGAAATATTGATCTGAAGTTTTTTTATCAAATTTGGAACTTTTGGTGTCGGAGTTACTATTCACGTATACTACACTATTCACGATACTCTGATCTATTCATTTAACGAATACGACACTATTCATCAAAAATGAAAAATTCTCTTTTAGTCAAAAATATCTATTCGGATACTAGCTTTAATTGTATCCATGTTTTGATCATTCTTGAATTTTACACCACTATAATTATTTTTGAGGTATTTTTGGGACGTGGATAAAACAAAAGTACGAATCCTTAATCCTTGTCATTTTGTTTCACCGGATTCGCTTTCTTTAAAATATTTTCATCATCCTCGGTCTTAAATGATGATATTATTGAATATCTTTGGCCCAGTAGTGCAAAGTCGAATGATTTCGATGAATATCTTTGGCCCGTAGTGCAAAGATGAACATGTGTTTAGATGAACATGACTTAATCGATGAATATCTTTGGCTGTAGAGTGCAAAGATGAATATTTGATTCTAGATGTATATTGATTGATGTTACAGGGATAAAAGATAGACAATGAACTTTTAAATTCATACATAGAAGATAGTAGTTTGCATTCTCTACTTAACTCTTCTAATGAATTATTATTTTCGCTGCGAATATTGATTTAAAAACTTGTTGTCTATCAGATTCTATTAGATTTTTCCTGTTGAAGACTAATGATAATTTGTTGTATATTATCTTAGTCATAATATTCTTTTTATCGGGCTAGTTGAGCTCACCTTTTTCTTTTTGTTCCATTTTTCTTCTCAGGAGACGAGAATATAATGAGTACGAGTCGAGGTATGGAATGAAGGTTCTAGAGAGAGTTGTTTAGTAGTCCTCACCATTTTTGTAAAATAATGTATCAATAAATGTGATGAGGATTTATTTGAGTATAGATATTATCTGAAGATAATATTTGTATTCAAACTCACAGTTTTATTGTTGTAATAATAAAGTTGTAGTTGTTTCTGTACCATGTATTGACAACTCAGAATGGGTGATGTATACCTATTTTGGGGACGTCACAATACATATATATATATATA